>JACATO010002152.1:600000-905226 GCA_018389105.1 Nautilus pompilius | reverse complement strand
GCGGCAGGCGGAGGCCACCGTGCGATCAATTTGCAGCATTAATTACTACCACCGTCAGCAGATAGACAATTGTGTTTGGTTAGCTAGTGCGAAACTGCCAGTGATCTACGACTCCTCTTGAATTCTCATTGGCAATTCCACTAATCGAATTAGGCGTGCAATCAGGAATCCTATGTCAAGCCAGAAAACCGCAGACATGCTCCAGAAGCTATTGGGACAATCATAAACGCACTTCTGAGAACCAATCAGCTCGAGTTCCTTTGACCTTGCCAGAGAACTAATAACTAATTCTTCTACTTCTTCTTCTTCTTCTTCTTCTTTTTTTTTATATCTGCATATCTTGTAAAAATATCAGCTGGTGTGGCTTTATGTAGACACCAAGCTCTGACCGCAAAACCGCGCATCATAAATCGGTTGGGAAAAGTAAATAGGACGGTCGTAAGCCCGATGATAAATTAGTATCATAAAACGTTAATGCACTGTAATTTCCTTTCTCTGCGCTTATTGATTGATATGCCGGGGTTCTTTTCTTAATTTGCACTTCCACGAACGACACAATATTTTGCTATTATTGTAAACCAACCTGCCCACAACAAAGGCCGGCTTGCCAAGGCAAGCGATTTTCTTAAGGTTTGGCTGGAAGCGAACTTGAAGAGGCAGATATATAACAATGACGGAAACCCCCGGAATATTCTACATGACAAAAGAGGCAGAGAGGGCGAACATTTCAATTAGATCTTCAACCACGGGGTGATATCCCAGTACGGCCACAACAACGAAGATATTTTCTCTGCTACACAAACACAAAATCAAGAACACACTTAATACCGCCCAGTATTAACTAATTCGCATGCGTTCTTCCGCTTTGTCCCAGGAACCGTTTTTTTTTTCTTTCTGCAGCATAAAGATGCTCTTTTAAAATACTGCCTTTGAAAACTCGTCAGCAGCTTTCCATTAATTCTCGAGAGGTTGGTATGTTTTAGCGGCCGTATTTAATGAAACAGCACAAAGGGCATGTAATCCAAACAGTGCCCTATACACTGAGCGCCGGACGAGAGCATTATAATGGATTAGAAGATAAAACTCTTTCGTAGGATTTGCAGTTATTATCTTAGTAATATTGCTTAAAACCGTCCATCACTTTGCCGTGTTGCAATTGTTTAGTTGTGCTGTCAACTCGGAACAATCCCTGTTGACGATGCTAAAACACCTGCGTGATGCTGCTCACCGAGATGCTTCAGATCTCTTGGTCATTACCATCGCTTCAGCTCCGGTCTGCGGGGAAAAAATGTTCTGTCAACTATAGAGAAAGAAAGAAAAAAAACAGATATCGATTTGTTGTTGTTCAAACAGAAATTACCTGTGCATCCGTAACTGTGAGAAAATAATAATAATAAAAAAAACAGCCCCTTAAAAGAGACAGGAGGGCTTTTGCTTGTTTCTGAGATGCACCATCTCTCACGACCAGAGAGGCTGCCGCCGACGGCAAACATCAGGCGTGGATATCGTTCATGGCGGTGATGGCTGCCTGCACTTCGCACTTTCTTTCATTCACGGGAAATTTTGTGGGAAAAAAAAACCTTCAAATATCAATAAAAACAGAGACTTGTTTCACTGCATAAATTTATTACTTTTTTTTGCCTTTTCCAGCGTTTCTCTAAATCTCGACAACGAACTGTCCCTGACCTCACAGAACACGTGTCCGGGAGGAGGTTCCGCGAACTCTCGAACCGGTTCCTGAACTATGTCTTCAGGCCTTGGCAGGAGAGCGCGGCAGGCACCCGATGAACGGCACGAGCCAAAGACGGCCATTCACCCTGATGAAGGTCACGTGGTTTCAGGCAGGGATCATTCGTTGTCGTTACGACATCACGAAAAGAATCGAACGGCGTCCAGATCTTGCGCAAAAATACTATACACTGCGGTCAGTTTTTACCTGTGCGGAAATTATTATTTTTTTTATCGTTAATAAATTTGTGCAATTTATATCACGATATTTTTACAGTGTTTTGATCAGTGTACGTAAAGTTATTCAGATTCCAACAACGGCATTTATAAAGCCCCGCAAATCCGCCCGCCGCCGCCCCCTGGTGGCTTATTTTAGTTTAAGTTATAAATAGACTGCAGCTAGTCTAAAAATGGACAGGAAAAACTGAAAGATGCGCTTCTGCGCTTAGCATCAGTACCAAGCTGCTATTACCATCCACGCGCAGAACTTTGGTCACGGGTGCTTCCTCCCTGGGGCCAGAACGCGGCGCATGGATAAGACTGGTAAAGACCAATCCACATTCAGGATATACTTCACCCACCCATTTGTCCATGTTGTCTTGTAGTCTGAAGCAAAGCCCTTTTAATTTTTCACATCTCTCTTACCATAGCTCTCCATGCCTATATTACTCACTTTGAAGTTGAGGTCGGGCGAACCAGCAGGTCACAGAACGCCTTGGATGTCTTTCTCTCGGAGGCGATCTATGGATGTTCTTGCACGATGAACTGTGGCAGATTTTAAGCCCAATTGGATCACTGTTATGAAAACTTGGAATCACCTAACAGTGGTGCGAATTCTGCCGGTTCACCCTCATCCAGAGAGAGAGAGAGAAGATGGAGAGAGAGAGAAAGAGAGACGATGGAGAGAGGGAGAGTGAGGGGAGAGGAGAGAGGAGAGAGAGAGAGGAGAGGAGAGATGAGAGAGAGAAGAGAGAGATGAGGAGAGAGAGAGAGAGAGGAGAGAGAGGGGGGAGAGAGAGAGGAGAGAGAGGAGAGAGAGGAGAGAGAGAGAGATGGGGAGGAGGGAGCGAGAGAGAGAGGAGAGGAGAGAGAGAGAGAGAGAGGGAGAGATGGAGAGAGGGGGGAGAGGGAGGAGAGAGGAGAGAAAGAGAGAGAGAGAGAGAGAGAGAGAGAGAGACGATGAGAGAGAGAGAGAGAGAGAGAGAGAGAGAGAGAGGAGAGAGAGAGAGAGAGACGAGATGAGAGAGAGAGAGAGAGAGAGAGAGAGAGAGATGAGAGAGAGAGCGAGAGAGATGAGAGAGGAGAGAGAGAGAGATGAGAGAGGAGAGATGAGAGAGAGGAGGAGGAGAGAGAGAGAGAGAGAGATGAGAGGAGGAGACGAGAGAGAGAGAGAGAGAGATGATGAGAGGAGAGGAGAGGAGAGAGAGAGATATGGGTGGGAGAGGAGAGAGGAGAGAGGAGAGAGAGAGAGAGAGAGGAGAGGAGAGAGAGAGGAGAGAGAGAGAGAGAGATGAGAGAGAGAGAGAGAGAGAGAAGAGGAGAGAGATGAGAGCGAGAGAGAGAGAAAGAGAGACGTTGGAGAGAGAGAGAGAGAGATCAAAAAGTCTTTCATGCAAAATATGGCCGTGTTGTTTTGGTCAGGCTGTCTTTTCAGAAATTCTAGCGTCCGCAAGGACTGGAAACCAACGCGAGAAAACAGTAGTGAGGCTGGCCGATGTGATACAAATTTCAAAAAAAAAAAAACTTTTTGCTGAAAGACGTTTTTTTTTTTTTTTTAGGTTTTACATTGTAATCGAGAACATTCAATAAGACCGAGAACAGCCTTTACGGATTATTTATTATTATTATTTATTATTATTATTATTTTTATTATTTTTGTATGAAATTAATAATCTGCAGAATTTCCAAGTTTTTTTCTAAGATTTCTCATTTGCCATAACTAGATAAGACCGGTTTTTGGTTTCCTCTGGTGACGGGACCCCAAAGAAAGGATGGACGGTATCTATTGGAAGGGCTGCAATTTTTTAATAATTAATTAGGTTTGTTCACCACAAGAAAATAGAACGAAAAAAAAAAAAAAAAATCGCAAGCTAAAGTTTTTGAATTTTGAAAGAATGAAACACGCGCCATGTTTTTCTCCGCTTTTATTTGCGTACTTCACCACGGAAACAGGTTCTGGACACGGGAGGCTGACGTCGGCCTCAACAGGTAAACAGGTGATCTAGAGCACCTTTTAGCAGAGGAGGGAGTCTGATTGTCGCTATCATCACAGCGTGTCCAAGCGTGGCGTTTTATGTTGACTGCGAATTCATACCTGTAATGAAATTCAATATTATATAAATATACTTTCTACATAAATCTGATTAATCAAGTCCAAATCACTCAGGTGTCACGCAAGGTCAACGAATATACAAGGAAAGTACATTGCATCCTTTCTTCCATGAAATCTGTGCCAGTCAACAGCGGGCGGGACCTCCAACCCCCAAGCGAGTCCTACTTTGTGTAAAATGTTAACTCTTATTTTTAAATAATTATCGTATTCTGGCGTAATTTACGCCGCACGGGTCTCAGTGCGTGACATAAATTCAGTTTATTGATATGCATAATAAAATTACTCTTCACATTGGCATTTTAAAAAAAAGAGAGAGAATCGTAGCATAATTGTGATGAAGACATCGTACGAAATTCTCGATAAATTAACTCGATTCGTTCTGTTGGAAGAGTTAATGAAAAATGTCTTGTGATATGAGGTTTTAGTGTTTAGATCGATGGCGTTACTCTTATCAACCATTGTACAAAAAGTAATTGTTCTTCTTTCAATGTCTACGAGTTTGTTGGTATGCTCGTGAGGGATAACCGCGCCAACAGATGTGAACAAGAAACGGCTGTTGATGGGAGGCACAAGATTTCCCATACTCTTTCAGGCGCACATTTCGCATTAACCATCAACTTTTAAAATCTCTCCTTTGAGATCAGTATGCAAAAGAACCAGAATCTCGATAAATCCTGTTCACAATAGAACTCAATCTAACCATGTTTTGCAGTTAAATCTTACCGGCTGCAAAAGCGTTGGCTGTTAGACTTTACCATTTCTGAATCCATATTATGCTAATGGTTTCGCAGGTTGTAAGTTTACATATATTACATTCTGCCCGTATAGCGCTATTTTAATGTGTTTTTTGTTTAGTGATACGGCCCAGGATTATTTTCTGGCTTTTTCCATCAAAAACTCTTCTCCGGAGATCATATCAGGGTTGTCTTTGTCGAATGGATTTCGAACCAGCTGTTTAAACTACTGAGCCCCAGGCGCAACTCTCTTCCCACTTCGACGGTTCTGTTTACGATATTAAAACCTTTTTTTGAAAATCAATTAACAGATTTTTACAATACTGGGCGTACTTAGGTGTTGGGGTCTATACTTATGTCGACTGATCCTTTTATTATTATTATTATCTTTTTTTGTATGTCCCGCCGCCTGCCAATCCACATGGGAGCGAACGCTTAATGATGACTTCTCAGCTGATCTTCTGGTCTTGACAGCCTCCCAGTCCCACCAATGTGTCTCTTACTGCCGTACACTATACCCCTGGTGGATAACTGGTCTCGCTTTGAATCCACTTATTTCTCGATAATGGCGCTTTCGTAGAAGGAACTCCCCCCGTCGACATCTTACTAGAATGCGGGCAACAACAAAAAAAAATAAGAACAATACAAAAATTATATTTCTTAAAAGTCTGTCCATTTCCACGAAGAAAGGTTTGTATGCGCTCCACATTTCTTCTTGTACCTTTAAAAGCCCAGTGAAGAATACTACACGACATTTTGGCCGAATTTTTTGAAGTAATTGTTGCGGTCTTCCTGAAGTTTGCGTACAAAGCGCCAATAATATATCTTTAATTTCTTCGATAATATCTGATTCTAGAATGGCTGCCGTTTCTGTTTATAGCTCGCGGCCAGATGCCTGGTTCTCGGAATAGGAGCAAAACCACAGCACACGGCGTCACAAGAAAACACAAACCCTCAGCATTTGCATTTCGTGCGATCAAACAGGAAGAACAATGCTCCTTTAATATTTTGGTAATCTAATAAACTAACAGTCATTATTGTGAGGTAATTTACGCGCATATTTCATTCCAATATATCGGCTGGAGTCACTGTCATGCATTATTCAAATACTCCCAGCACCGGGCATTATGCCAGAAACTATTTTTTGGACATTTTAAAATCGATCTTTCAGTTGGCTGTTGTATTTCTTCTTTCCTTACCCTCCGTATACGCGATCCGTTCAGAAAACCAAAACCTTCGGTTTTTCTAATATTTAAAATTATAACTCCAGGAAGACAATAGATAAGTGTTCGCCATCAAGCTGAGCGGACAGAAGACGGGAATGACTCACTCCTTTCCTTCGTCGGATTCGCTCAGCTCCAGACAAATTCGGATCACATTTAACACGTGGAATTGCCGTTACAATCCGACTGTCGCGAAATGTCTGTTTGTTAGTAATTTATAAAAGAATTGGAATTTCTTTTCATTGCCGAATAGTTGGTGAGATTTCCTGCCACAACCCCACGCAGATGATGCAGTTTTCGTCCCGGAGAACTTGGATGAAGAATACTCATTATTTTTTCTGCAGTAAACAGCTCGTTTAAATCATTTACTTTATTCTATGTTAAGTACATAACTAAATTACTACGCGCAGCTTATTAAGTGCTTCATTAACGTACTAAAATCGCAACTATTTATTGTTTTCCTCGTATAATTTTACATGTGTTTCATGCATCACTAACAAAAGTTTAATTGTCAGACAGCAAAGGAACTTTATTGTACATCTAAAAAGCCGCTGTTCGATAAGAGTATTTATTATCACCCAGAATGGTAAAATTGCCATTGAAATCCACAATACCACTACAACGCTAATCCAATCCCTAAAAATAGTTAAATAATTAAGGGTGTTTGAAAAAAACGCTTATTTTGGCGAAGCACTATTAATGGCCTCCCTTTATTTTCAGGTGATATCTCAAAAACTGTTTTCTTAGCAAAGTATTTGTGTATGTGCCATGGATGATGGGAATGCTGAGGTTCGCATCTTCTGGCATCGAAATAGCGAGAGCTCCCCTTCAATCACGTGTCATCTTTAAAGGGCCTCGGTGAACTCCAACTTGAACATTATGTCACAGAAGCAGGAAAAATCACGTTAAATCTTAATATAATTCTTGTTTTAATTTATTCAGACCTAAATTATCTAAAGTACAAAATGTAAAGATCATTTTTTTTTTAACTTCAAAGAGATTCAGAAACATTAACCTTTGATTGACTTCGAGGTTAGGTGAGTAACACCGTTTTCGCAGAAGGGTTAACATTTGGGGAAAATAAAAGAAAAACAAATTGAATTTATTTGAGTTATTTCACCAAGAAAAGACTACATTTTAAATTTTTAATAAGTTAGTAACAAAATCAATTTACCTGTGGGATAAAGTCAGGCGCCAAGCCGACAAGCAACGAATGTCGCAATCACGAGTGTGGAGACCAATCAGCTCTTGGACTTTGCATTTTGCCATAAAACGGTCTTTGGTTATTGAACACTATGGTAAATTTGGTTCTCTTTCTTATTTGTCCCCCCAGCCCCTCCTTCCGAGTCGCCTCAGTTTTGTACCCGGTCGGTATTCAAGCTCTTAACCACTTTCTCTCCTGACAAATCTCTTGAAGATGTCAGACAGATCGCTGATCAAAACTCCGGTGTCAGAATCAATTTATTTATTACCTTGCATCGTCGTCTGATATCGATTAGTTTAGTTAAGCACAAAATGAGTTGAGCTATGAAGTGGTTACGATGAAAGCATCAAACTTTCATAGCAAAGTCGTCAGCCTGTGACGTTCATATCCCATTGTGGATAGAACTGATCCAATGATAAATTATCCAATCAGCGGTTAGTCAGAGGACAGAGGAGCCTAAACAGCTTCGTTAGCTATTCCGTCCGTCTGTTACTGAGATAAATAGTTTTATCCCGCTTGAGACATTCTTTGTGCCACCAGCTGCCCACATACCTACATGTAATTCTCGCGCACTTTTTACACTCCTTCGTGTTTATCTTTAGCAAAACCCTGTAAACGAATAAATACGTATAGTATTTTTAAAAACTGAGTAAAAACAACCCTATTTTACTGACTGGTGGTTTGAACAAGAACAGATCGAGAACTAAAAATTTTTTTTTTAAAAAAAAAATCCCTTTAAAAGTCTAGTTTTTTTTCTGTATTGTCGTGTATCGTTCAGTATTGATACTCTTATATCCACTACCAAAAAAAAAAACTTCGTGTTTTGACTTTAAAATATCGCTGTAGCAAAACTAAGAATCCTGACTTCATCTTATGCTCACAGCGTGCTTTCGTAGGGTGTTTGTGGATGGGACACCATTGCTCCCATGTGAGACAAGTCCCACAACTCTACCACCAAAGCGTTTATTACTTACACGCTGATAAATAATTTAAAATATTTACAACTTCTACAGCATTCGTCCGCCATATAAATCAGTGTCAGATTTTCGAAAAAAAAATTTTGTTTATTTTTGCTGAGTTACCTCAGAAAGAATACTTTTCCCGTCTTTATTTCAGTTATTTAAATCTGTTTTCTTGTTTCAGTATTAGAGGTTTCTGTTCACTCTCAATTAATTAATCTTTCTCTGTGCGTTCCGCTTATGTCTGACATCTGACTAGCGGTATCTTCGAATCCAGAACTTACCAATCATGTCACCGTGATTGGTTTCGGGAGGGATGGGGTGGGAGGCAGTTAGTGGATGTGGTAGAGAGGTCCTAGAACTACCGCATCGGTTTCAAATAGAACTCTCCATTATTAGAGTTAGGAAAAAATAAAAACAAATCGGACTGGCCAAAGAAAAATTCGGCTAGCTTTGGGAAAAGTGTGCCAGAGAAGTATTTTAAACTGACCAGTTCCCGACCCGGATTCGAATTCAGACCACTCAATCATAGCAGTCGAGACTAAACTATCCACCGGACTACCGCGCCGCCCTCTGCATACATATCAAGTATATTTCAAAACCAGAACTTTGTTACTTATTGTTCCTTTTGTTGAGCGATACAATAGGTGAAACAAAAATCACACGACAAAACGACTTCTTCATGCATGACTCGTCTAGTGTTAACTTTATGCTGCTTTGAAAAGATTTTGCAGTCAGAGACTCTGCTCAAGGATAATACGTATCAGAAAGAAGCGACCCCGGTTGAATATTCGAGCGCGAGAGCAGACCAAGAAACGCGTTGTTGTTGCTTTAAGGTGGTGAAATTCTCACTTTAGACAATTTTCAGGATTTATTGTTTTTTTTTTTAGATTAACAATGCTGCTGATGGTGTGACAGGCACTACTGGATTTTTGCACTTCCGCCGTACAGCGAGTTTCAAAACGCCACCTGTTCTCAGACGACCAGCCCGGTAATTACGAACCTCTTAGGTGAAATCGTGGCCGCTTTACGTTCATGTGCAGAGTCCGGGACTGAAATAGCGGTCGGTCAGCGGCTGCTTATCAAAAATCTTGTAGCCCTAACGTTCTAGTACTTTACAAGCCGAGAAAAAAATTCCTCCTACTACATTAACAACTTCCTAGTCATTGTTTATTTATGGAGCAATTAATTAACTCATAACACGATATTAATCCAGACGTGTAATTACAACAACAGCAGCAGATATGCAGAAACGATGCTGTACTCTCTCTCCTCTTCCTCTCTATCCTCATTGATAAGCTAGATCGCGAATGGATGCGTCTGATTACCAGACAGGAACAGTAGTAAGTTATTATTAGGGGTACAGTACACGTGCCGTCTTATCTAGACTTCAGAAAGCCACTGAGACCAGGGCGAGACCTAATATCACCCTGACCATTTGTGGAAGGAAAAAAAAGAAGAGAATTAAAATCGGGACTCCCACGGTTCACAGCGCTGGCGACACAATGACAGCTCTGGAATATATATATATATATAAACGGAGAGAAACAGGGCCGGGACTTCTCCACAGATTAACTGTTTCATATTTCACGTGAATGATAGGAGAGAAGGTTTACCAACCTAATGTCTCAAAGACGATCTCGTGTAGAAGTTCAAAGAGAATAACAAATGGGATGGTTTTCGTTATCTGCCTAATTAATTACAGGAAATTATCAGTGAGCGACAGACTTAAACTTGCTCTTTATATAATCAGCGTGTCAGGGAGATGGCATGATCACCTATAGGTAGGTATAGGAATATGCAATCGATAACTAGTTAATGCTAAACGTAGTTATACGCTTCATAAATTTCTAGAAAGCAATTATGCAGAAACCAGATGGTAAGGTAGTACAAGAGTGCTTGCTACTTCTTAGATGATGCCACCATAATTAGGGCTACACTTTTGATAAGAGGGTGTGTACCCAGATATTTATACATCAGCAAAAACTGGTAAACTGGTTTACCAAGTAATAATACTAGATAAACCCACCTACTTTTAGATCACTTTTTTAAAAGGAAATGTTGGACAGTATGTCACATTTTAAAATCTTTACTAAATTTGGAATAATTGAGAGATCTGACCTTGTTACGGTAAGATTTCCGGGACTTTATGCAGTCAAATTGGACAGATCCGATCAGTTTCTGGTACAAGCCCGCTACAGCTAATGACTTGTTTAATGAGCTGCCGCTTTCAACTCTCCACCATTTTTTCCCTTCGTTCTAAGTAGATCAAACCCTAAATTGGAATGTTTACATAACTATTCTTGACATGAATAGCGAAGTGTGAATTTACAGAGCGGTTAATTTTAAATATTAACCTTTCGATGGTCAGAGCTATGAAGATTTCTCTTAAAGGGCAGTAAACAATTTGGTAAAGCCGTGTGCGTGAGCTGTCGGCCAACTTTTCTTTTGCTTAATTCGCTACCGATGACTGCTCAGATCGAACTCACATCGACACTTTCTACACCACAATGGCACTTTGAGTGCCAAACTGATAATGAACAGTGCTAATAAGCGGATCAGTTTGACTCGCTGTAATATGAGTAGCAATCGTCGTCATGGCTACTATTAGATCAGCTTACATGGTAGGAAAACCTTCATTTTTGTAGACGACTACATCTACGCTTCTTAAGTTACCAAGATGCATCTCTACCAGCCAGTCACCAAAAAAAGAGAGAAAAAGTAATTAAAGATCATTAACTTTAGATAAAAAGATAGACTGAGAAGACTTCAAATTCTTTGACACTAAAGGTAGACTACTTAACTACAGGTTATAATATTTTAATATTTAAACAGAAGTGATCTGTAAATTATAGTAAGTGCATAACAAAATAAACGTAGTAGAATCGAACACACACATGCTGACAAAAGGGGAAATGAACAGTTTAAAGTTCCACGGGGTACATAGCCGTGATGCGCTTAATGTTGCACTGATGATCGCGTAGATATTCCCAAATTTCGGTGTAGCTTTAAATGCCCTTAACGAATCTGAAAAAGAAGACGTTTATAAAAGCTATACAGCGCCGACAAGGGAATGGTTTGTCAATTCGGTTCGGATAAAAGAACAATTGTACGATTCTTAGCTCCACTATTCATCATCAGTCCGGCACGAATCCCGTCCGCGCCAACTGGATTGGTAGCCAGGCGACTGATACCGAAACACGCCTCGCGGCAGCAACTCGAAACAGACCCAGCGAATCCAGGAAGAGATTAATGCTGGCTGGATCAAGTTTTCAGCGGAGCTTCTCGCGAGCGAGGCCATCGGATTAATTCCGACGCGTAAAAGAACTTACTAGACAATAAAAAAAGAGAGGGTATTTGACTCCGAGAAGTGTCTGCACATAGAATTAGTCGGTTTACTTCTGACAAACAGCCGTCTGGACCGGTGTACCAGCGAACTAGCCGCCTTTAATTTGTTTTCATTACGGCGTGGGGTTAGTCTATTGTGTTGTGACTAGATCGGGCTAATCCAAACAGGGCCCCCGGGTGCTCCGATCTGTGTGTTCTACTCATTAGTCCCGCCAGCCAGTGTTTACGCAAGGTGTTTACCGGACAGATCGTATGTTGGTGCCATTTCGGCCTCAAAATTACCGGATGTTTTAGAACTGACAGCGTACGCCGGTTGTTATTCGGTCTCGGAAATAAGTGACAAATTGACCGTGATGTATTGACATTCTGACAAGGTCCTGCCGTAAATAGAGCGGGCACTACGCGAGGGGAAGGGACGAGTCGGCGAGGCAGAGGTCGGCTCGTCCATAAAGGTCACAGAAATTGTTGCGCACCAACAACGAGCATTATTAAAATTATAAAATTAGTTTCACCTGAGACAAAGGTCGTCTAAGTTCAGCGACATCCAGTGCCCTTTCAAAGCCTTGTACGTAGCCAGAATAATGGCAGCGAATTAAAAAGAAGATCACCCCCCCCAAAAAAACCGCCGCCAGTTCAGGGGAATTCTAGGGTGATCTTATTCGGTCAGCCTCTGTTTTTCTGATTGATTAGCAGCAGAGTCCGGGGACCAGCGCCGACTGCAGTCAGCTGGAAGCTCTTGCAGAGGAGCTCAACTGGCGCAGAACGGTCGGCAGCCTGTCGGTGCTTCCTCATACTTACGGTTTATGGTTGGAAGAACTCTTGTATAGGTCGCAGAAGCCCTCTAAGACAGGAAAATAGCACCGGGTGGGTGGAAGAGTTCTTCCCAGACGAAGATTTGCACCGTAAGTGGCACCAGCTCTTTTTTTTTATTTATTTACAAAGCTAACATAGCAAAAGCCTCATTAGAACTCTTCATTTTTTGAGGCGGGAAAAACACCCACGCGTCCGGTTGAGAAAGAAACCAAACTATGGAGGTTACCAAACCGAACCGCTCGCGGTACTGGGATTCTAACCGCCCTCCCCACACCTCTAGCCTTGGCGCTCTGATTAAATACTTAAAATAAGGACGATGACATCACATTTCTGATTTCATTTCAATTTCCAAAAAAAAAAAAAACTACGCTAAATATCTCGTGCAGCCCCTTAAAGGGTTTTCTTAACGACTGCCAAAAGATTCTCACGTACCAGACGCAGCAAAAGGCTCCACCGTTTCTCGTTCTATCTCCCGACACCGCCTCAGAAGACAACTTTACTGGACTTTTATTTGCGGCCGATTTCATCAATAAATTATCGATTCCATTTAAAATGTATTCGCATTGGTTAACCTTGTTCCTTCCACTTACCGGCTACCGACCTCCCTCCCAGCAGTCTCGGTCAACACGCCGACAAAATGTGGAGCTGGCCGTCCGACGGACATATTTCTGGGCCTTAAAAGACATATTATCATATTTAGAGATATTATAATTAACCCTCTTCTACATAAGCTTACGTTTTTTGTTTGAAGACCGTTCGTCGCCGTGGCTGACGGACCCCTTGGTACCGTCTCGACGGCGAGCCTTTCGCGTGGTGTCCGTCGCTCCCTTCCTCCCTGGCAGGGTAAATAAGAGGTTGCCATGCCGGATTCGGCTTGCTGATCGCAACTACAGTTCCGCTAAGCTTAAAAAAAAAAAAAAAACAACCTGAAGATTGTAGCCGACATCATCCGGTCCAGCTCCACGAGGGCAGAGATGGCGAGAGGCGCGATTGGCCGACCGATCTGGGCTGATTACATACATCAGTCTAATATTTCCGGGAGATGGAAACGGAAACACGATCTCCTGCCATCGTTCCACATTAAAACGTCTGCCGTCCTCATCCACCGGCACCGACCCGACTAACTACCCTTGAGCTTTCCTTCCGAGCTCTGTAGAAGAGCTGTGGCTCGCCAGGTTTGACGATGGTCTGAACTGCTGCTGTCCCTTAACTCTGCGGTACTCGGGTTGTTCCGAGCACCTGGAAGTTCTGTTACCACGTCGCGTACTCTTCGTACCTTCTACCCTCGCCGAGAGGGGGCTTGCACGTCTGTTTCTAACTATAGAACAGGCACCTGAGCAGTGAGGATAGATTAAGTCCCCTGATTTGAAAGCATCTGAACCACCGGGGAGCACATTCAATAGTACAGCCATTCCTATAGTTGTCCATCAGTGGTAGTGAGTATTTTATCTGCAGATTTCACCAGGCTTTTTCCTGCCCCTGTTAGCATCGTTTTAGAGGGCATTTCTATTCTTGTGTACAGTTTTCCACCCTTTAAACGACTGAGTGCCTTTGTCACTCACCATAGTTCATTGGCCATGACGCGCATAAAAAGCGATGGCTATAATAGTTTATAATTGAGCAAGAGAGAACGGTAAGAGGGGTTTTATAGTCCGTGCGTCTAGCACGAGCCCAAACAGTCGGTACCTGCTACTTTTTAGCTCAAGATAAATATTTTAAGTCAAACTAAAGTGTTAAATAGAAAAAAAATTTACAATTTAATTTGCTGGTTTGTGTTTCTTTTTTGACGAGATTCTCCCTTTATCTAAAATTCCTGACTTTACATGTGAAATAACAACTTTGGTATATAAATACATCTGTGTATAGCGACAGTCGAAAACAGATACATCTGTGTATAGTGACAGTCGAACACAGATACATCTGTGTATAGCGACAGTCGAAAACACAGATACATCTGTGTATAGTGACAGTCGAACACAGATACATCTGTGTATAGCGACAGTCGAAAACAGATACATCTGTGTATAGTGACAGTCGAACACAGAGATACATCTGTGTATAGCGACAGTCGAAAACAGATACATCTGTGTATAGTGACAGTCGAACACAGATACATCTGTGTATAGTGACAGTCGAACACAGAGATACATCTGTGTATAGTGACAGTCGAACACAGAGATACATCTGTGTATAGCGACAGTCGAAAACATAGATACATCTGTATGTAGTGACAGTCGAACACACAGATACATCTGTATATAGTGACGGTCGAACACAGATACATCTGTGTATAGCGACAGTCGAAAACAGATACATCTGTGTATAGTGACAGTCGAACACAGATACATCTGTGTATAGCGACAGTCGAAAACAGATACATCTGTGTATAGTGACAGTCGAACACAGATACATCTGTGTATAGCGACAGTCGAAAACAGATACATCTGTGTATAGTGACAGTCGAACACAGAGATACATCTGTGTATAGCGACAGTCGAAAACAGATACATCTGTGTATAGTGACAGTCGAACACAGATACATCTGTGTATAGTGACAGTCGAACACAGAGATACATCTGTGTATAGTGACAGTCGAACACAGAGATACATCTGTGTATAGCGACAGTCGAAAACATAGATACATCTGTATGTAGTGACAGTCGAACACACAGATACATCTGTATATAGTGACGGTCGAACACAGATACATCTGTGTATAGCGACAGTCGAAAACAGATAATCTGTGTATAGTGACAGTCGAACACAGATACATCTGTGTATAGCGACAGTCGAAAACAGATACATCTGTGTATAGTGACAGTCTAACACAGATACATCTGTGTATAGTGGCAGTCGAACACAGAGATACATCTGTGTATAGCGACAGTCGAAAACATAGATACATCTGTATGTAGTGACAGTCGAACACACAGATACATCTGTATATAGTGACGGTCGAACACAGATACATCTGTGTATAGTGACAGTCGAACACACAGATACATCTGTATATAGTGACGGTCGAACACAGATACATCTGTGTATAGCGACAGTCGAACACACAGATACATCTATATATAGTGACAGTCGAAGAAATAAAGACGTTTATATGCAGACACATTAAGCAAACATGTTTGTATGTAAAGACATTCCAATGTGAATGAGGATCGCTTAGATCGTGTACCCTAAGTTTTCAGAGTCCTGTTTACAAACAGCTATACAGTTCTTCTTCGTGTATTTCCCTATTTTTAAAGCTTGGTTTCTGAAGCCATGTACTATATACCCTTATCTAAACAGACCTGGAGGCGGCTGTATGCCAAACACTTAAAAAGAAAACACTTTATTCTCTGGACTTAATCTAGAGTGCCAGCATGCTAGGAAAGTAAGCATACTCCACCATGAATAGGTGAACATAAATTGGGGAGTGTCGCTGGATAACAATACTTGTTCACTTGCCTGGCGACGTTCGGCACCGTAATTTCCGTCCTGATGGGCGTGGATGTCTTTGCAGAAAAGTCCGAGCTGTTGCAGAGAGGTTGCCATTTTGCTTTGGCGATCAGTTACATGAGACTGCAGACCCTGCGTAGGCAGGTAAGCGGTATCCAGGTAAAGCTTCCTTACAGAGCTCTGCTGCTAGGCCAATAATAAAAAAAAGGACTGCTCCCTATTTCCTTAAATTCCGTGTTGTTTTGCGAGCCCGTCGAGTTCTTGTCGTTCGAAAGAATCTCTGCAGCTGCTGCAGAAGAGTTGTTTTGAAGAATTTTTTCATAGGGTACTGACCCCACAGCCCGGTCGAGATAGCTTAGGGGGAAATAAAAAGAATGGGCATTTAAGTTAATGGCTAAATCGATCAGAGTAGATAGATGCGGGACAATGAAAGTCGCGAAGTAACGCACATTGCCCATTCTTGTAAATCTTCAATCCATCATTATTGTTGCTAAGTGAGAAAATAATTACAGCATCTTTGATTCGCCTAATTAGCGCAGCGTAGGTCGGATAGAACTGGGCTTTGTTCCATCTAAACACTGCACTGTCTGTATCCAAGGCCACCCCGCTCAATGTTTCTCCTGATTGCTCACCCATATCGACCGAACAGGGGTCGATATATCTTTGGTAAGGTTGAGGGAGAGCCATAGGTCTGACTTGCTGAGCTGTTTATATTTCTTTCCTTTTTCTTTTTTTTTTTCAGTTTCAGGAAATCTAAAGGAAACAAGAAGAATGGTTTTGATTTAAAAGTCTTAGAAGCAGCTGCTTATGCGCCGACGACCAGAAAAAGGAATATTGAACAACAGAAGTGTGAAGAACGTCCAACTTCCAAACGTTTCAATTTATTAACCGTTTCCTCAGACTAAACCAGGCGGCTGGATAGGTATGTATTCCACTCGTTTTAAAATGGTTAAATTTTTCTATCTGAATCTATTTTGTATCTGTATCCTCACTGACATGAGCTAGCATTTTCCAACCAAATGCATATAGAAGCTTTCTGTAATCTACTACAAGTATCATTATTATTATTATCATCATCATCATCATCATCATCATCTTGGTGCTGCTTTTAGATATTTACATAATTTGATTTTCTGGTGTTTTTAACATTGGACACTAATGTTAAAAAATCTGTACAATTATGAACTACAATTCCTTCTAAAATTCTATGCTTACCTCGAAAAAAAAGAGGCTGGTGGTATGTTTGGTGTAGATTTCTTGCCAAGTTTCTCTCTGTTTCAATTATCCGTTCTGAATAAATTCTAAACAGTTCTCTTTATCTCTCACCGAATTTTTTTAAAAAAATCAACTTTCTGATACAAGCGGGCGACTATCAGGTGTAATCGATTTATTTAAATCTCGGATGATCTTCTGCGTAATTGGCAGAACACGCTTTGCTGAGTAAATAACACGATGAAAGATCGTCTTTTTATGTGTGAAAGCATAACGAAGGTGATAGATAGATATGCAGACACACACACAAACACACACACAAACACACACACACACACAACACACACACACACACACAACACACACACACACACACACCACACACACACACACACACACAAACACACACACAAACACAAACACACACACAAAACACACACACACACACACACACACAAACACACACACAAACACACACACAAACACACACACACAACAAACACACACACACAAATACCTTTATCCGGCTTTAACAAAAAATTTCATGTTTGGTAGCACATCATCGATTATGAAAAACAGATTTTTTTACTTTTCCTGCTGAGTAATTTCCAAAGCTTGTCGGTGTGTGTGTGTGTGTGTGTGTGTGTGTGTGTGTGTGTGTGTGTGTGTGTGTGTGTGTGTGTGTGTGTTCAGGGCTCATTTGTTTCTTTATTTAACTTTGGCTCTCTCAGAGCCTATCTCTGTTACCATATTTCTAAAAAAAAAAGTTTTTTTTTTAGAGAGAGAGAGAGTATAAAATCATCTGCTTATTTTCTTTTGACCTTGGAAAAGCCGACAATGCGACTGAGGAAAAGCTTAGTTAGACCTTCAGCTTGATTCATACTGTTCTGCTTTCCGATAAACTTGCCAATATTTCAAAGAAAAATGAATATCCGTGGTCGAAAATTGGGCGCTGTATTCTATCGACCGGCTCAAAGATGAATTTGGTCTGTGGCCGCCTCTGATAGGCGCTGTGTAAACTTTGGCAGCATCTCTCTCTCCTTTTGAGCCTTTCTGGAAAATCAATACTTGCGTAATTGAACAATTATCCAGCAACTTCGCATGAAAAACTGACAGAAACAACATCTGTATGACTTTCGAATTTACGCCAGTAAAGAACGAAGGTGTGCGAACAAAGGACACAGGCTCTGACCGGAAATCTTGTAGCTGGGACCGGATGTGCGCAGCAAACAGATGCTGCAGCTCTGACGTCATTACGCTTCGCCGTGAAAGCTGTGTCGACGAAGATAGCGAAAAAAGTCGCGAAAGATTGAATCGATGTCGCTGATTGGTTCTCCTATAACTATCGATAGAAATAGGTTATCGATGTAATAAAAGATCAGTAATTTAACTCGTAATCTAGCGCAGTAGCAAGAACAAAAAAAAAAAAAAAAAAGAAAAAGCGAGGTTTCGAGTTGTTGCACTAACTGACCAGGAACCAAAGACTTTAATTAAGCTATCAGCTTTTTACGATGTTTCGAGTGTATCTGGTCCGACACCCGAGTCTCGCCGAGCTTAAAAGTTGCAGGATTCCCCCCTTTCTTTTGTAATCACGTTATATCTTTGGGGGGGTTTAAAGGTAATGAGAAATGGACGACCTGTTTAGCCCTTTTGCTAGCTTTGATCCTGTGTGCAAGCACCATGACCCGAAACATGATAGATGAGACCAAAATCTCAACGTAATAAGAAGGTTACTTCGGGGGGGGGGATTCAGTAAATTCGAATAACACGGGTAATAAAAACATTATGTTTTGTTTCATTACTGATGAAGATTAATTTCTACGCCAAAGTCAACAGACACGTGTAGTCAAATAGGCTTTTATCTGGCCACGGGCACTTAACAAAGGTAGAGAGAAGCGTTGTTAGAACGTTATTAAATAAAAAGGGTTAAAAAAAAGCAACCGTTTGATCCTGAAATTACTAACAGACTTACAGGTTCAGTTAGAAGAATCGCTACCAGTAAGCATCGTTTCTTACGCTCCTCGAAACGTCAATAGATAACTAGCTACGCAGAAATACCGTAGCCAACAACAAGTGAGGGCTTGTCTGAATGTATTGTCTTTCGCCAAGTCTTCCCTACACGGAATTATCAGTAAATACATCTCTTGTAAGGATGAGAGTTTTTGCCCGGCTTCTTTTCTGCCGAAAAAATAACGCAAAGCACCCACGCATCCTCCTAAAATGGGAAAAAGAAAAAAAGAGAGAGAGGGAAATTCACTTCGAGTATCTTCGCTTCCGAGTCGCCGAAATGGCCTGACGTTTCGCAGACGCCAGTGTTGTGGACCGAATAATGCAGCATCATACCGCACTAGGGTTCCAGCGAGTCAGCACCCGATATGGCTGTATATTACCATAGCATATGATGCTGCTCTTCCACTCTGGCGGAGGAGACGCTCGATACATCATCGGGAGATCTGGACCGGCCCAGTCAGGCGCAGTGACGTTGTTTCTCACTCGGCTTCGTTGTCCGGTCCGGAGAGGGAAGAGGGGACGGGGTAATCGATATATCCTTCGGAAGCGTCAGACTCCACGTCGTTGTAGAAGACGAAAAGGCCGTGGCCGAAGCAGCCGCCCGCCGGTCAGTTGTCTCCCCCTGGCGTAAAGAGTCTCGATGAAGCTACTTCCGGCCAAACGCTCTGTCTAAATTTTAAAAGAAAAACAATAGAAATATGGCTGACGCTTCTTGATACAACGCAGCACGAGGAACACGAAGGTCCGCGTTGTTGATCGACCGGATTCTGTTCGGGAATTTACTAATCAGCAAAACAGTGGATCGAAAATAAAAGAAAGGGGGGGAGTTTATTGTTGTACACGGCTCGTTCTTTCGGCTTGTTTTAACTCTTCTTCGTTGTTACGTCGGACGCGAAAAGTTACAGGTGGAATAACTCGGTGGGGGGGGTAAGGTATAACGGATGCAGCTCTTCGCCGCGTGCTCAGCCATTTACGTCGCCCTGTTACATCGGTGAGTCGAGGGTTAATCATCGATCATCCGCACGAGATACTTTTCTTCCCCGCGTGCACAATTATCGAACGAGAACCGGTTTCCCGTTAAAGCAGACGGCGCAGTAACACTCGGTCTTCAGTCGTGTTTTGGTCACGGAGCGGAATGTACCCCGCGCGACGCCATTTTGTTTCTGTCAAATGTCCGTAAATAACGGAACGGGTGGCGACATCTACAACAGAGAATAATTGTTACATTTTAAATAATTATTTTCTATTGTAGTGTTGTTGCATATTTTTTTGCTCCTCCTTCCGCAAGCATTAGCAACATCCACAGCTATTTAATCGTGCTGGTCGTTTGACTTCTCAGGCAGATTAGCAGCACCTCTTAATCTCGGATTTGGAAACAGTGTTCCGGAATATAGCGATAGCTTCCCCGGTTGCAGGGAGAATCAGCGCCACTACGAATTAACAACGGAGCTGGGAGTGATAAAAAAACACCAGAAAACGGAAGTCAGGGTCGGAGGAAAGCTATAGCAGAGTCTTCTGAAGACCATAGAAAAGTATGGCTTACTCTAAAATGATGTATAGCCTAGCAACTGAAGAGAGTGGCACCGTCACAAAGATGGAGGAATAGCTAGAGTATTATGAAGAACTATTCACTAGCGAGGAGACGTGTACGAAGAAGCAGAGCCAGTTATAAGAAAGTTTAGAAAGTAAACTAAATAGCTTGAAAGCTGGATTTTACGAAGGCCATGTCAACATTAAACAAAATAAAATGTTCTACTAGGAAGAAAATATATATATATTTATAACCCCAGAAAGTGACGGTCTTACGTGGGAATTCTATAAGAATTCTAATACTGTTAGCATAAGACTTTGCAGAGGTAGATAACTATGTGTTCAAAGCAGAGGTCTTCTCTCTTATCCAGCACAGCACCACGATCACCCTGCTTTATAGGAAGGGTGATAAGAAATGCCTGGATAACTGAAGGTCATTTAGCTTGCTAAACTACGATTATACTTTAATAACTAAACTAGAGGAATCTCTACAGCTAATGAGAGAAACTTTACGCGAAGTTGATGCGGACCCCGCAGCCTTCCTGGCACTAAATCAGTCAAAGACATTCGATAAGGTAGGATGGATTTATTTGTTTAAGACATTAAAACCTTTTAACTTCGCGGTAGATTTTATTAAAAAGCTATGCTATACTTACACCCAGGCAAATATTAGGAACGGATATTTTTTTCCGCGTAGTTTAGACCCTCCTGAGGAATACGACAAAGCTGTCCTTTGAGCTCTATACTTTACATAACTTTATTGGAGGCGCTGTCACGTATGACTCGGAAAGAAGAGAATATATATTAGGGATTACAATAAACGATAAAATAGAGTAATTCAATACGCCGACGACACAACGGTAACAGTACACGACTCTGGCAGGCATGACTGGCCCCGGTTTGTCTGCGCTCGTTGTGTTACACACTTCCAAGATCGAGGAGGCGCGGGTAGCGTCCCTTCGGAACCCCCGACACAACTCCCGATAGAAGGAATTAGATGGAATATGAAGAAGAAAAAAAAACTTTAAAATTTGGGTGTTTCTTTTCCCTTAGTCAAGAACATAAATCTAGACAAAAACAAACTGGGGAAAAACCATTCGAGGATCTAAGGCAGAAACTGAAAGATTGGCAAAGTTATAACCTTAATTTAGTAGGTGAGAAAAACAGTAATAAACAACCTGTCTTACTCACTCCGGCCCTGTGGTGTGGGAGTAAAATACCAGAAATACCAAGATGGGTTTGTCGCGTCATCGAAATCGAGTTGATCGGCTTCGTATGGCTGGAACACCTAGTAAATAAAAATACGGTCTACCTCCCCCGGGACGTAGGAGGATTAAACATAATAAACGTAGAGAGCAAGATATATGTGTTCTTGATTAGTCAAAGTAGATGTTATAATCACAGCGGTACTTTGCAAAAAAAACCAGCAAGTACTGCATCTAGAATAGATAGAGCAGCCGTATAAAGTTGATAACCGAAAAGCGTCTCTAGCGCAGTCAGCTGGCTTCCAACCCAAAGTTTAGTAACAGCCTAAACAGGTTCTATAAGGACAGCGTGCAACCATGGGATAAGAAACAGGTTTAACCAGAAACCAGTAAATTCGCGGAAATGTTTACATAGTAAGAATCTACTCGTGGCGTCTTTCTCCGTCCGCGGGAACAGGCAACACGGCCCCTGGTCCAACACCTGGCTCAGTACGTTAAAAGCCGTCTGGCCGGACTTCGGGGACGTCTTCGGCTTCTTGGCGAGGAATAACCGCTGCTGCTACCTCCTTAGCTTCCTGGTCTTTTCGACCGCCGAAATAATTCGGAGTAAGCCACAGAGCCTCAGATGATTGGAAATTCACTCCAGCCAAGCCCATCTTTAGGAGATATTTGCGAAATCACCACGCGCTTCGGAACTTCTTTCCTCTTTGACTAAGGAGACTTTTCGAGTCGCTGGCAAACCATCGACGTATAAACCCACATCGATGCCGACAGTGACTGGTTACTCAGACATCACCAATCGAGCCAACAAACGCACAGACACATTTCTGAGCGCACACCGTAGTGCTCAATAAAAACACTTCGCGCCTCATTAAAAATAGCAAAAGTTTTCTCATCTCTGATGTTCACTGCAAATATTAAGGCGTTCAGCGTGACGCAGCAGCGTCGGTACTTCGGTGCTGAAGCGTTCTGATCACCAATGGTTTTAGTCAAGCATCAGCGAAATCTTGATTCGATCCCAAAGCCAGACCAACTGCAAGGCTCTCTCGATAGCTAATACCGACAGTAAGCTATAAGTGAAGTTTAGGAGCGACTGCATTTTTAAAAAAAAAAACACGATAGCTTATTTTAAGGAAATGGTGGGAAAAAGCATTTGAGAAGTTATTAATGAGACAGATATTTAGTAACAAAGAAGCCGCTCTTCTTACGTCGGACCCCAAACTTCTGTTCACTCACGAGACTCGGATGGCTAAAACGCAATATGCAAAACATTAACTCTGTGCATACCGATTAAGGTAGATTTTTACCTCCCTACCATTTAAAAATGTATTGCTTAGCACAGGTTAGCCATACGACCTTGACCCACGTTACTTTCCTTCCTCATTGACATAATATCCCCTGTGACGACACATCCTCCTTATACGGCCCTAACCCCACGGGTTTTGCATTACGATTGTGTTGACGAAATACATGTCCAGTTCAGCATAAGTACTAAGTAGTTCTTCTAGGCTGGGCCAGGGTTAAGTAAGAACTGACCGTGGTATACGGAGATTAATGCAATGATTGTCCCCCCAGAACTATACACGATTTTAGAAAGTAGCTTTTGATTTTCATAACCAAAGAATTGTAACCTTTCAGTGGTTCTCGGGGTCACTAGGAGATTATGGGGTTAGCCAGACTAACCCTCGAGACTTTACACACGTCGATCTTCGGTTTTCCTGTTTTCGAGAACCACGTTTTAGTTGATCATTTGTCAACCGGTCAGAGCAAACAGTTCGCTCTTTTTCGCCTGACTAAAGTAAACGACAGCCGCCCGATTTCGTAGGTGTGCGGAGAAAAGCGTGTATCATCAATCAGGGCAGTAAGTAAGCCGAATACCACCAGCTTCAGCAAACTCGAACGGTGACCCGGCTAAGGTTGTGTGTTTTTTTACCGTCACCCTCCCGTCGTCCCGTAGGTCGTATAGCTGTCGTCGCGGACAAAGACCCGTCGCTATCGCGTCCTTGGCCGGAAACACGACCTGGTGAGCAGCTCGAGACTCCTTTCAGGTTTACCTGCATAGCATTGTGTAAAGGGAAGAAAAAGGCCACCTGAAAACTGTCTTGCACGGGAAATATCTGCGAAATGCGCAGTGTGCGGATTAAAGGTAGGTGGGACGCGCTTTGGGATGTTTTTTGTGCGTTTGATTTTTACGACAGCGACAGGTGTTACAAAGGGACGGAAGATTCGGGCCGACGCCACAGCAAGCGAGCTGTCTACGCGCTAAACTAACACCCCGCCCATGAAATAGGATCTCATCTTGGCCTGGCTGGGTCTCCCCCCCCCCCCCCGGTCCGTCGCCGGATTTAGATGCACATCTTATTTCGACGCCGTTGCTTTAAAACAACTACCCCCCCCCCGATTTCTCTAGGTACGTCACATCACGACATATATTTATCATCCGTGAATAGTTAGAATGAAGTAGATGACCGCGTCGCTGGTAGGGAGGGTTCAACGACAGCAACAACGGGATCGCTGACTTGGGTTATTATGTCTGCTACCCGCCGTCTTCGGCCCGACAGGTAAACTTTGTTTGTTCCGGTCTCCTCAATGGACTTGTTTGAAACTGCAAAGGTGGCGCACTTAGGTTCCACGTCTAACCCTATTATCTATCCTGGTCGCTGTTTGCCTTTTCGTACCTAGACACCAAACTATCCTTTTGGGGGGAAAATATATCCTATAGTTAAGAAACTTCAAAGAGTAACGCGAAACCTGGGATCAAACAACTTTAGAGTAACTATGGTTTCAAAACATCCGTTACTAGCATCTATACCGGTCTCTCTCTCTCTCTCTCTCTCTCTCTCTCTCTCTCCTCTCTCTCTCTCTCTCTCTCTACTTCTGCAGTGGATGAACACATTTATATAATGCTCCAAAACTAGGATTTCATTCATTATTTTCTTTAGCAAACATTTCAGAAATGTTTTCCGGCACACAGTAGGTCAAACTTATAAATTCAAACAGATTTGTTTGCATTTAGCGTAGAGTTGAGCAAACAGCCCGTGGAAGAGGAATGCCGACCAAGAGTAGATAGGCCAGACAGCTATAGAGGTGTGCCTCCGTCATCGCACTCACGTGTCTCTATACCATCTTCAGAAACTCCAAATTGGCAACTAACTGCCTTAACAAATGCTAAAAGATAGGAAAGAAGTAAACGGAATATTCGTTGTATTGTAGGAACAAAGGCAACGGAAATCTCCAAGATTATCTTGAAGAGGCTGATCATAATTGAGATTACCAGTTTGGGGAATTTTTAAACATTTTTTTTTAAAATAATAATAAAAACGATACGTTTATTTATAAACGCTGCGTTGATAAAATAGAAGAATATGTTAAAGGTAAAGTTAATTTTACCGAAATATTGGCTCCGTTTTGATGTAAAGACTCGACTCTCTTTCTAATGGACCAGCTTTGTTACATATAGAGCGAATTTCAGAACAAATAAACCGAATTAAAGCTCGCACACAAACATTTCTGCCTATTTTACAGCTGACCTTCCACTCCACTTACATCTGGTACGACAAGAACGCGGAATTATTACTGTCTGTCACGACAACCGTTGGATCCGTCTGATGCACCCAGCTCGGTGTCGTCCCTTTAAAAGTCGCCTAAACATAATGACCGAGTAAAAGTTTAATGACGCTGTATTAACTCTTATAATGGAAAAGAAGTACTTCAAGTCGCGAACAAGATCGCCAAATTACAAATACCGAGAACAAGCTTCGCTGAGCGCTTTTAATCCATCTTAAAGCGATGGAAAATCTGTTGTATACTATACAAATGACGAAAACACTGAGGAATTTTAATGTCTTTACTGGCTATTTTTAAAATTATATCTCGAAGATATTTCGGTAATGGTTTGTTGTACTTTAGAGTGCATGTGCGTGTGAAATCATATTAAGAATACTGAGTCATTACAGAAGATTTACAAATTTCCATCTCGATGTTTGTACTATGGTATCTTAGGAAAGGAAATGTGTATGCATCCTTCTGAGTATACATCTTTCGTTTTCTACTATGAGGATTTACTAAGTGCGTTTTGACATCAGTGTTAAAGCAGAATCTTGGGAATACCTGGACACGCAAGTCAGTTAGAATCGGTCAACTTGTACGATTCCTGTATCACCGGCAAACTGATAGGCCGGAGATCTAAGAATAGGAAGAAAAAAGCAGCGAACTAAGACTTACTGAAAATAAGTCTGTACGCCATACATTTTTTTTTTTTCAGGGCTGTAACGGATCAAAAGTTTATCCACAACTCTTTCTGTCGGCCGGATTATTCCATCAGACAGCTGCTCTCCCGATATTATACCAACGTTATCTGTTTTACAGTCCTGCAGTCAACACTGACGTAATCGGACTGTAAATGCATAAAGTCCAGCGTCATTTTGTTGTAGTCAAGTAATTGCTGCCAGCTCAATAGAGAAGACTATTTAAATCAAGAAGAAATAAAATCAAACCTTCAGTTTTAGTTGCCTGGATAGACAGTAGATTGCGGCGTACACCGATATCTGCATATGGATATAGGCCTGGTGAAGGAAACTAGTGCCGCGCTCGTCCGCTAGGGAACGTTCGCTGTCAACCCCGTGTCCGTCGCTTCCGACTTGGGAAGGAAAATCCTTACTATAACTCTCTATTGCTGGGGGTGGTACGCCCAGCCCAGCCAACACAATTGGAATCAACCTTTAACCCAGCAGCCTACCACTGGACCACCCATAAACAGTCCGATCGTTTTGCCTCATAGACGAACTGAAGAAAATTCACTTCTTTTAGTCGCCTTGTAAGAGATGTGTAAATCCCCAATTAAAATGATTCATCATTTGTACAGAACAGAGAACCTCTTCTTCCCTGAATGTGAGGAGGACAAGTCCAAACTTTCGTACAGGTTTGGTCCTGCCCTTGAACGGTTTCTTCTTAAATATTAGCCTTAGTTCGTGCGTGTCGCGTTCTCACTTATTCTTAGATTAACACAAATCGCCAGGTTATCGCGCAATTCGCCCTGCAAATAAGACGGTGCCCCCCCCCGTAGGGTCTGAGATGTCAGCGAAAGACTGCGGTGGTCGATATTTACGTACGGAATAATAACGCGGAAAGCTAAGGTTCATGTGACGTCGCTCATTTTTCGTGCTTTAATTCGTTCGTTCTTCGCCCTCCCCCCCTTTTTTTTGGTCAAAGTAATTATTTTATAAAAATCTCTATACTTGCTATTTGCTTAATTTGTGGGATTCCCCATTTTGTTTTCCTCTCCCCCCCCCTCTGCTCTGATTTAGATATTGTATTTCTGTTCATATCCCGGCGGTCGCACCCATCTTCCACGAAATCAAACCACTGCGCTGCCTTCATCTTTCTGTTTGTTTATTAACCTGCGATGTGTTCAGGGCCACACCCATCCCCACCTTCCGAACCGTTCGCTAAATAAGTTTCTCCCGCGCTCTCGGGCAACTAAAACATCCGTCGTTAGCCAGGATGACGTCAGGGAAGTTGATGGCGATCACCTGAAGGCGAAGCGAGCAGAACGGCTTTTCTGGGCTGCCAGAGGAGCTACTACACGAGGCGGATGCCTCCTCGGACGTACTTAGACACGGGCCTGGTGTTTGAGAAATGCAATATTTTGGCAATGAATTGTGGGATCGGCCGACCGGAAAGGAGCAGGTCGGGACAGAAAAAGCTGAAAATTTATTTTCAAATCAAATCGCGAGGTTGAGCTGCTCATCTGTCAAAACAGTTTAATGGCGGCAGGAAAAAGCTACCAACGATGCGCACAATGGAGAAGGAAGAAGTTGGGGCCTGGCAATGCAAGACGTTTACTCGCCCAGCTTGTGGCCCACAACGGCCCATTTAAGACTGCAGCGCAGGGTTATGGCTGTAGCAGTTCGGTATCAGTCTCTCTCACTGCACAAGGCTGAACTAGCCGATGATTCAATGTCCAGGCTTTAAAAACCAGACACTCCATCAATACGTGTAAAATAATAATAAGAGAGACGATCGTTTGTATATTTAAAACGGAATAAAGGCGAGACAAAAGCGAATAAACAGAATGGAGTTTACTTATCCCTTTTATAATGAGCATTCATCTGTTTAAATTAGCAATCTTATTATTATTATTATTATTATTATTATTATTATTATTATTATATTATTATTATTATTAAAGTTAAATGCTTTTGAAAATAATTTTAATCTCATTTGTAAAAGTTAAAGAAAAACTAGAAAAAAAAAAGAATCAAAGAATTCAGACACCATTTGAAAAGGAAAAAATAGGAAATATTATCGACCTTGTATAAAATAGAATTAAAGAAAATCTTTCTACTAGATTATATACAACTAAAGATAAATATTAATTTTACCCATATATAGACCATGATAGAACAGGCGTCCGGTCCTGCTCACCTGTCGGAGTTCAGCGAACTGGTTGCTCTGGAATTCAACTTTTAAAGCTGCACCTCTCTCCATCTCTCTCTCTCTCTCTCTCTCTCTCTCTCTCTCTATCTCCCTCTCTCTCTCTCTCTCTTCTCCTCCTCTCTCTCTCTCCTCTCTCCTTCTCTCTCTCTCTCTCTCATCTCTCTCTCTCTTTTTTTTTTTTTTTTTTTTTTTTTAAAAGATAAATTAAATGCACGAGAATACTTGATACAGCGCATGATTCTATGGCAATGATTCATGTAAGAGACCAGAAAAACTTACTGGGATACATGTGAAATTTGATTGTTTTCTTGTGATACTTTTGACCAAAAGTAAATAGATAAATTATTTAATCAAATTGTCAAAATGATGTAATACCGTTTTCAGACAACTATTTTGGGGGAATGAAATTGATTGCACAGAGTTAGCCGCTAAAGAAAGCCATTTTTCTTTGGTAATAAAAAGATCTCTTTGTCTTAATGTGATCAGAAATCCATTTGTCTCTACACAAGAGAGAGAGAGAGACGTCAGAAGAGACGAGAGAGGAGGGAGAGAGAGCGAGAGAGGGGAGAGAGGGAGAGAGAGAGAGACGAGAGAGAGAGAGAAGAGAGAGAGAGAGAGATGGGAGTCAGTACGAGAGGGCGGGAGGAGAGAGAGAGAGAGAGAGGAGAGAGAGAGAGAGAGAGAGACGAGAGAGATGACGTCGTACAGAGAGGGGGGAGAGGAGCAAGAGAGAGAGAAGAGAGAGAGAGGGAGGGCTCTCGTCATCTGTGGTAGTAGGTCTGAGCGATTCTGCCGATAATTATCACTTGTGCCATTTATAACCATTTCTACGACAGCCGTTTCTATAAAATCTTAACGCAGTCGAGATTTCGCCCGTGACGCCTAAAGACCTAGGAAACAACTAACCGAAAGTAAATTCTACAATGTGCCGGTTATGCGGAAACAAAACCATTTCTGTCGCAAAAGCCTCTAAGTCCCGAGTGACGTCACGGACGTCTACTGATCAGGCCTATGGCGACGCCCATTTTGCACGCGTCCGGGATAGCTGCTGATAACAGCAGGTACTCTTCCGTCTTGTGTATCTTACAACTCCCGGCTGGCCGGCTCTTCCTCTATTATGCATGCTCGCTGCACCTGATGCTGTTTTTAATTGCGTTTTTTTCCTGCCCCGCACGGCGGCTGATCCGTCTTCTGGCGTTCTGCTCATTCGAACAGCAAACAAATAACTTTCTTCATCATTAGAAATTAATCTGGTCTGTGCCCTTAAAACCCATAGGCCCCAGTTCTGGCCGCCACGCCACGAAGAAGGGGCGAGTGACGTGACGACGCGCTTAATCTAGTTTAGTTTGGGACTGTTTTTTTTTTTACTTAAACATCTGAAATTCATTTTAAAGGAAGTAGGTAAGAACAATTTGTTTTAATTTGTCGTTGGACTTGATTTCCATTTCCGCTGTAATTTCTGCCTCTAACGAAGGCCATTATCACTCTCTCGGTCCCCTCCCAAAGATAACCTTTATCCCGGCCGACCCGAGTGCAACAGGGTTAAAACGAATGAAAATACTGTAGAATTGGTGGGGGGGGGAGAAGATCTCGCGAACCCAGGAATTTTCTTTTAAGGTTGAAACATTTTTTTTAACAATTTGTGAACAAACACTCAAATATTAACCTCGTAGACTGCCTGATTCAGGGAAAGGGAGCTGCGCCTGTTATCCCGGACAGACTGTCGGTTTGCGCCTGTGTCCACGTGTTTCCTCTCCTACACGTGGCGATCACCGACAAAAAAAGCCAAACACAAGAAAAGACTGATGATGACCAACGACTGGAATCGAACTCCTCGAGTGCCAGGGTGCCCCTCCCTTCCTCCCTCAACCAACCTTTGGCAGCCCAGTAAGCTAAAGACTGGGTGGGCCCACCTGTAAGTGATTTGGGTGAGCGGTTTCATCCAAGTTTCATTTTGAAGAAGTTCGTAATCCAAAAGAAGAGACGGAGAAAGAGAGAAGAGAGAGAGAGAGAGAGAGAGAGAGAGAGAGAGAGAGAAGAAGAGAGAGAGAGAGAGATACAGAGATGAGAGAGAGAGATGGACAGAGAGATGGTCAAAGATACAGAGAGGGAGAGAGAGAGAGATGGACACAGAGAGAGAGAGAGATGGACACGAGAGAGAGACAGTATGGACACAGAGAGAGAGAGAGGGAGAGAGAGACGCCCATGGAGAACCAGGTGACACCAATGGAACGTCGCCAGGATATTTCCAGCCGCGTTCACGTCTCAGAAAACCAGCTGAACGTTTTAGCTGGAATGACGAAGTTCACTCTGATGACGCTGAAAAGTCGCTGTCAAACCAAACAAACGGAGAGCCGCTCATCACCCGGCCTGAACTGATTTCCTTTGATCAGCTAAGTGCAATAAACCACTTTGTGAGTGTGTTTGTGTGTGCGTGTGTATGTGTGTGTTTGTGTGTGTGTATACACACACAAAAAAGTAGATTTAAAATTACAAAATCTGTTTTAGTTATTAAATAATTGATGCAGTTCTCACTGTTGCAGTAGGCTCTAATCTCACCGATTGGTTTAAAAGGTGTTGAGATTCTATTAGAAATTGACACGTTTTCAGGTTGTGCATAAGAATGCACTTATCTGGTGCAAACAGGGTAGACACGTTTGTCCGAAGGTGTCAAACATACGGGCTTGTGGTGTTCACCTGTAAGATACCGCCTGACGAAGCAAGACATTTAGGGAAGAGGTTATTTACATCTGAACGCAGCAGTTTTCTTTACGTGAAGAAATCCGTAAAACTCATCGAGAACGGCATTCCACCATCTTTTATTTGGATCTTTCAAACATCGAGTAAATATGGATTTGAATCCATACTTTTGCAATGGATTATAAATGTAGTCCTAAAGAATTGGGTTTTCAATCTTTTTTTATTCTCTTTTTGAAATAGTGTAATTTTGGAACCAAAATTCGAAAGAAGAAAAGATTCACTTATTGAAAACTGGTTCATTAAAAGGGAAGCAACCTCCATTCTGTTAAAACCAAAGTTTTCTTTTGTGTTTATTTATTTACTTAGAGCGGAAACAGCGAGTAAAAAACCAGATGTTCTGAAGAACTGGCAGGTAGGAGGAGTTCCCGTAAACTGTCAGTATGCTGAGACCAAAATAAGAAGTGAACAGGTTTCAAAACCATGAACACACCAGGTACCAGGTGAGACCGCTGTCACGACACCTCTGCGGAAATTACAAGAAACAGGTTCGGCAGAAGACTTTAGCTCAGACGCCTGAGTCATGTAGTCTCCGCATCAAGGACCATCTTCTACAAAGTTCCCAGCAGATCTGGAAAAAAAGAAAACTAAAATGAAAACAGCCATTTCTGATAACAGGCAAAAGGATTTGCTGCAGATGAACGCCTGTCCGCTTTACTGCTGGGAAATAAATACTCCTCCAGCGGAGAGATATGTGTAGTCTGGGTGGTATTATTTTGTTTTGTATTGACTAAGTGTGGCTTTCTGTTGAACAACTCTCCTACGTTTGGTGACTGTTTTAATTCTCTGAATATCGGAATATTCTCTAACCCAAATGTCTATATAAAAACAAACAAGGAAACAGCTGCCCATATAGCCTCGCTATGATTATTTCTTAACTTCACATCGAGATAGTCACGTGTATGAATTCCTATGGTTTACTATGTCTTTCAATTCAAAATGGTAGATTAAACAAACGAAATCAGAAAAAAAATAAACTGAAAGCAAGCATAGTGTGACTGCCAGCAGATTCTTTGTCAACTGAACTTCTTTTTTTTTTTTAATCGAAAAAGTTCAACATTAGCAGTAAACATCTTTGAGTCCCCATGCCGACCTTTTATTGAGAAAGTCATCATGACGGGACGCGCACCTGTCAAAGAAACGTGAGGCCAAGCATTTACTAAGAAAACTTACCAGGTGTACTTCAGGTACGAAAATCGTTTTAAAGCGTCAAACTCGTAATTAGTGGAAATTTGGATTCTCGGCAAAAACTATAATCATATACCGCGCGTACAACGAGCTAAAACTATCATTTTATTCTTTCGCTCCTCTACATCAGTCCACTGCATGGCCTTTCTGGGTGGTCCAGTCTTCTTTCACAGATAAAAGGAGCCCGACAGAGTCGGCCATAGACGGAGTGGCGCACACATCGGTGCGAACCATGCAACCTTGCTTCTGTCTCTGCCGGCTTAGCGGTCTCGGCCAGGTATTACAAATACGACAACTCCATTCTATGTTAAAACCTCTTAAGTCTTTTGTGATAGTCCATAAAATATACATAACTCGTTTTCTGTTAATAAAACTGCTTTACTGACATTTTACTATTTTTTATTTCAGAACCCGATATGTATGCGAAGGAAACAGAGCACAATGCGGTCGGCGTTTCCTCCATGGAAACCCACTCATAATTGTAATTAATGTAGAAGCAGCAGATTCGTGCTGATACATCAGGAGAAAATATTAGCTTAATGGGTCAACCGTACAAACTCGTGGTGGCCCTTTCCAGAACATGCATGAACCACAGTACGGCGAGAAGAAACTGAACTTAAGAAATAACACTTGGATTCCATATGCTGCTCTTAGAAACAGTCCACTGACAAAACATTTAAGTGTTGTAAATACCAGTTATAATTAAGTGGTTACCAGTGTTCTGTTCTCAAGCCATATTTCAGCGTATATATAACATACTAAAGCTTTATTATGACAATGAAAGGCCGTATCGCATATTCAAGTTTCATTTTACATGCTTTGACCTACAATTTCGGAATTTAAACTTGTTTCAAAAGATTTTCCTCTACTCCACCTGACTTAACCTGATTTCGTCACGTTTTTTTCTGCTTTTAGTGTTATGTCATGTATACCAACTGTGGATAAATGTTCTTTTATTAGATAACTTGGGCAATATACAAATCCATGGTTTTACATCCCTGCATAGGCAATATCAGTCAGTATTCGTTATTCTAGTGGCCTCTGCGTGATATCCTAAAAGAGCTTTTGAAGGAAGACGTTTGTTTTGTTGGTATGAATTTTGTAACTTATTTCCAGATTTAATTGCCTTTTTTTCACCTTTTCCTTGTATGTTTTGTTTGTGGGGAGCAGTCATTATTTTCCTTGTATGTTTTGTTTGTTTTTTTGTGGGGAGCGGTCATTATTTTACAATTTTTGTGAATGTCACAAAAAACGTTGAATAAGTAAATCAAAGGAAATAATAATCATGGTATCAGTTTAAAATAGGTAAAGCTAGTGCACCAACCAGCCGGATAAAGTCAGGTATGACGTCATTGTCAAGTTGTAACCTTTAGTGCCGGAAGTGTTTTTTTTATTTTATTTTAGTTTAGGATTTAAGAGCGTGTTAAAAATTTTAAGTAAATGTTTTGGTCTGGCTACGCTTAAATAAATCAACCAGCAGTCGTTTGATAACAAAGATACCATATATTTTTATTCCTTTCGTTTTATAACGGCTTTTTTTTTTACAAAGGACCTGCTCCCTTCTGTACCTCTGATCCTAAGATTCTGTACATCACCTGAAAATAATTTTGGTACAGATACATTTTAAAACATTTTTTTTTTTTTTTTGTGGCCTGGTCAGGTCTCCATTGCGACCAGTCTTCAGTTAACGTGACTACGTATCCTACTTTCTTATCGAATACTGCCCGTACCCGTTCGTTTAGCCATCTGCTTTGCCAATCTTTCTGTCACCCCGCATCTCTCCGGGGCGCGGCTTTGTTAGGCAGCTGGGGAGACCCGTGAAGCAACAACAGTTACTAGCCGCTAGTCAGTAAATTTCGAGTTTTTGTGGTACAGTTTAAGATTACGAGGTTTCGAGACAACACACAAAAAAAACTTTTTTCTGGGACTAACATCTTGCATATTCCAAAAAATTGAGAACGTTTTTTTTCTTCTTCTTCTTCTTCTTCTCTCATAACCTCCATGGCGTTCTGCACATTTCCGTTTATATCTTCACGAGTCTTTGACGCCATCAGGGGAGTGCTTCTGCGAACTACGAGAGGACAGTTCGCTGGGTCTCCTCTCTCCCCTCTTCCTGTACGGTCACAATACTTCCAGGCGCCTACGTGAGAGGGTGCTACCTTGCTGCAGAATTACACTCAGAGCTATGTATCTTGGTCGTGTCCTGGGGTAGTTCGCTTAGCACGATCTCGGAGACGTTACCCATTTTAAAAAAAAGGTTTGTGGATGTAAACGATCCCCTTCATGTCCTAAAAACACGCGCAGGGCCACAACTATACAAGCTTAGTCTTGAATTACTTCAAAAGCTGGGCTGCCGCTATTTCCATTCTTTACAGCTTCGTTTGGAATCCGCTCTGTGGCTCCAGTAAGCCCACAGCTCACCACCAGACGTAACAATACCGTCTCTCCCCCCCCCTCTGCAAGAGGTCGGTGGAAATGCTGGGGCATTTGTCCTCTATGTCACCGCAGTCCCATATTGGGCGGTAGATATGTCTGCATTAATATTTTTCACAGGATTTGCTCCAGACGCAGTTGCACTGCGAGATCTGGTACAGACTCCACTTCTAGACGATCCGACCCACCCACTGAACACATCGCAGACTAATCGTGGCCTAACGCACGGGAGACCATTAATAACAAGAAGAAGAACAACTTTCGCCTCTGGTGCGCTCCTTGGTTATTTGGTTGATTAACTTCTTTGGTTTAATTATTAAGCTTTATTTTTAACCCGCTACCTTAATGTAGTCGTAGAACACATTTGTAGCTGCATTGTGCCGTGGACTGATTGTTTTTCACAAGCGTGAATTAAGAATATAAAGATTTCCGGTAGCAGTTAAATCAACGAGTAAGGGACTACGACTGGTCTCGCCTACCCCCACACCTTTAATCTAGTGTCGGAAGTACGGAGACATTATAAAACAGTCTCGTCTCCTCACCTTAGACCACTAACTTTCCTATGGATAGCATATAAACTATGAAGAAAGAACGAAAGAATGAATGTAAATAGGTACTTATTGCTACTGGCGTAGGAGGAGGGCGGGGGATAGTTATTACTGCACTAATAATTTGTAAATAAATGTATGAGGCTATAATCGATTCCATATGCATTAACCTTCGATCCAAAGTCAAAGAATATGACGTCGATAATAGCTTCCTCTGCTGTATAGGATTAATTGGGAATTACTAGTGCTGTAACAACTGGCCGCGGTCTCTCCTCCTGGCGTCATCTAGCCTGGAGATCTTTCAGCAAGAATGGGACGGCCCATTACGGTGATTCCGGTTTGTTTTGTACAGTATATTTAAATTAACGATATCGGGTTTGTCTTCTTTAATCTTCCGTTTGCTTGTTTGTTTGTTTGTTGTTGTTTTTTTCTGTGAGAACAGGATAACCTTGGAGCGCCTGCGAACTTCTTTTTCTTCTTTTAAAGCTCTCGAACAAGGATCTTCTTCACAAATAAAGCTACAGCAGACAGCCAAAGCAATGAATATTTGTCGGCAGTCTTTGACATAACTAATGCATATTATTAGGGCTCTTTTGGGTAGGTGCTACTACTAATTTAAAAAAAAAATATATATATATATCATCCTACTTCATATATATGAAGTAGGATGCTGCTGCTGCAGTTAAGAGCAGATAAACCGAGTGATTTCATCTTAGAAGCGCGATTCCTGGTCCCATGTACAGGATTTGTGGCTCATTTGACGCGCTGGTCCTGTTTTTGGCTTCTGCTTCACGGGGGAGGAGAGGGGGCCGGCAGACGAAAATCTCTTTGTCCCATTTGTCCGCTGGAAACGTTCACTTTCACTTTCAGCGGTGGAAAGTGATTATGTTAGCAGACCAGCCCATACACACACACACACACCCTGCTGACAAAGGATGAAATAAAACAGAAGGAACAGCGTCCAATTATAGGCCGGGCTGCAAACTTACACATCCAGAGTAACAGTTTCATATGGAAATTGATAATATTTTACACACGCGAGGCTTTTCAAACGCTTATATAAATATTCAGGACGAAATGTAACTGATATTCCAGAATGTCGTCATGGCAGTGGTGGAGTTTCCCTCTACTTTCTTTTGAATACAGGAAAATAATAAGGTGCGCAGTCGTACATCGTAGCCATCTTGAGCAAACTTTCCACTTTCCGGTCACGTGACGGAGTGACTTTTTACCAAATATTGGTAGACCCCCTTTGCTACATTATTTGCATAATACCTGTAACACGTGGGTGCAAGATTGATTACCAGAAGCAACAGTAACTAATCTGGAGGGCTGTACCGAAGATACCATCGTCCAATATTCAGCCGGATTGTCATTAGCTCAGCAGGCACAAGTTTTAGATCCGACTTCTAATGCAAATTGTGGATAAAACTTTGGCACAGCAGTAGCAAGAATTCTAGTAACCCCCATAAAACGTTGCTGCAGTTCCCATAGAAACCTGTTTAAATAAAAAAATATAAAAAGAAAACAATTTAGTAAAGCCGCGATATATTATCTAAAATTCTTTTCCATCATACCTGACTCAGGAGGCTGAAGTGTGAGATTTATTTCTTTCCGTGGAATTTGGAAGCACTGAGTACATTTTTATAAATCCATTGTCTTCATTATCCACATGTTTGCACTACTATATTCAAATCTGCTGATGATCGTCTCGTATTTATTGTATATCCTCAATGTATTCATCTTGAAAATGTTTTCTCTACACAAAATGTCTGTAATTTACACTTATTTTGTGGCGACAGTAAATGGGCAATTTTTGGAATTGCAAGCGTTAAGTGACAAAAAATAATCCGGTTTGCTGAATAACATGGCTGGGGGAAGCATGGTAGGGTTATGGAACTCCGACTGCCGAGACAATGAAGACACCTTAACAACAACAAAGCAGAAAGTGGTGGAACGTGGACGAGCCAAAAGAGGGAGGGAGAGAGAGAGAGAGAATATTATCGGAGATGACCGCGGGTCAAGCAGAGGGCAGCCAGCCTGGGCAAAACTGTTCCGCTGTCAGAAACTGGTCATGCAGAACAGTCAGCTGAAAATGGCAGCTAAAAAGGAAGAGCTGGCATCTAATTATGCTACATCAAAACAAAGCTCTTGAGATAAGTGTGTGTGTGTGTCCGACGTGCTTAGATACATGAGAGAATGTTCGGGTCTCAGTAGCATCATACATGTGGTACCAGTGGTAGAAGACAATGATGTGTGCAGAGACGTTCCATGCACGATAACTGCCTCGGCTTCATTCCGTTCGAAACACTGGTCGTGGTTCACCGAGTCCTAGTAGAAAAGCAGAACGTTGTCTTTTTCTGTTGGTATTCGCGAGAACTGTGAGACGGACCGAGCCGCGTCTGAAGGAAAAAATTTGTGCTTTTGAATTGGCGCTTAGAAGCCGCATCAGAACCACCTGATTCTTTTTGGCTACTTTCCCACTTATTTCCAGATCCTGCCTTTTCTTTTCGGGCTGTCAATGAGAAAGGGCGAAAATCAGTCGTTGTGTCTGCGCAGAGTTAACTGATCACTCACCTCGGCTCCGGCGTCAGCCATTCGAACCTAAAAATTCAGGGAACCCAACTAAACACACACACACTATATATATATATATATATATATATATAATAATTCAGGGAACCCAAATAAACACACACACACCACACACACACACACATATATATATAAAAATTCAGGGAAACCAACTAAACACACACATATATGTATATAATAATTCAGGGAACCCAACTAAACACACACACACACACACATATATAAAAATTGCAGGGAAACCAACTAAACACACACATATATGTATATAATAATTCAGGGAACCCAACTAAACACATATATATATATACACACACACACATATATATATATAAAAATTCAGGGAACCCAACTAAGCACACACACACACATATATAAATTCAGGGAACCCAACTAAACACACATATATATATATATAATAATTCAGGGAACCCAACTAAACCACATATATATATATATATAAAAATTCAGGGAACCCAACTAAGCACACACACACACATATATATATATAAATTTAGGGAACCCAACTAAACACACATATATATATATATATAAATTCAGGGAACCCAACTAAACACACACACATATATATATATAATAATTCAGGGAACCCAACTAAACACACACACACACATATATATATATAAATTTAGGGAAACCAACTAAACACACATATATATATATATATAAATTCAGGGAACTGCAACTAAACACACACACACACACATATATATATAAATTCAGGGAACCCAACTAAGCACACACACACATATATATAAATTCAGGGAACCCAACTAAACACATATATATATATATATACATATATAGAGAGAGTAGAGTAGTAACGCTCGCATACGAACACACACACACACACTGACATGTGACAGTGTCGCCAGTCCATATTGCTCACCTTTTCTCGGATTCATTCCGCCGCCAACCGTGGAATACCGTTTATTTTCAGTGCGCGGCTACAGGGAGTATAGATCCTTTTACTTTTACATAGTTCTATGATATCTTCCACCGGGTCGGGCGGAGTACGTGCGGTAATAGCACTTCACAAGAAACAACAGCAAATGGCTGTCGACCTCTTTTTTTGTTGTTGTTTTACCGATTTTATGTAGGGAGCGGCTGTTGGCTCTCGCTATCCTCCCCCTGCCAGGCCTGACTGACGACTTTAGGCCGACTAACCCGAGACCAGCACGTGAAGTGCTCACAGTTTTTGTCTCACGCCTACGGAAACACTCGCCCTTTAAAGTGTCCGCCGCACAGACTCCTTTCCGTCCTGATCACTTTAATTAACTTGGGATATTACAGTTAGTCATTTTGCCATAATTTACCGGAAATCTATAATTTAAAAGAAATTTAATATATATTTATGCTACCTTTCCTCATTTCACGTCTAATAAAGTTCTTAATCATCCATTTAATTCGAATTTCGCAATATCGCTATGGTGATTATAATAAACAGTTAATTAAATAATAATCAAAATCAATCAGCCAATCAATTTTGTTTCGGTGTCGGTCTACTGCACCTCGAAGTAAACAAAGTAAAAGAAGAAATAATTGGCGATAACTTTCGCTTCATAACAAAATATGTAATGATTTCCGCTTTTTACAAATTGCAATAAAGCGGCGTGCAGATCCAGTGGTTAGCCTGCTAAGGTTGGGGGGGGGAAGTTGGAATCCCTGTCGGGACCGGCTCGGTTTGGCGTACCTCTTTGGCCTGGTTTCTTCACTGGCCGAATGCGTGGACTCATCTGAAAAATAAAGTTCTAGCAGAGTGGCATTTCAGTAATTAACCGTCTTGGAAAGACCTGACCTCTCTCTCTCTCTCTCTCTCTCTCATGTGTGTCTGTCCATATCTCTCTCTCTCTCTTCATCTCTCTCTCCATCTCTCTCTCTCTCTCTCGCTCTCTCTCTCTCTCGCTCTCTCTCTCTCTCTCTCTTCTCTCTCTCTCTCCATCTCTCTCTCTCCCTCTCTCTCTCTCTCTCTCTTCATCTCTCTCTCTCTCTCTCATGTGTGTCTGTCCATATCTCTCTCTCTCTCTTCATCTCTCTCTCCATCTCTCTCTCTCTCCCCCTCCCATCTCTCTCTCCCTCTCTCTCTCTCTTCTCTTCCATCTCTCTCTCTCCATCTTTCTCGCTCTCTCTCCCCCCCTCTCTCTCTCTCTCTTCCATCTCTCTCTCCATCTCTCTCTCTCTCTCTCTCTCTCTCTCTCCCAGCAAGTATTATCTCGGCCAGAAGAAATGACGAGACATCTCGTCAGTACCACGGCACAGTCAAGACAGATATTTGCTTTTGCCATCGCCTTTTCCAGCTATTGCCACTTTGGTGATGAAGACATTTTTATATTCACCTTATTCCAGTTTACATTTCATGGCCATGACGACAACAGACAAGAGAGAGCAGCGCTCTCTTTTGAAGACCGACAACTGTCTACCTGCTGCTTAAACGTCATTTGTGGACAACCAGTAAATTTTTTCCCCCACAATTTTGTTTAAGAATTACAATTTGAAACTTACCGTACAGATGCCAAAACACGTGCTGATTAAATTGATTTTTTTTCCTTTTTTAAAATTTCAAAATAAGAAAGACACCATCGCTAAAAACAGGAAGAAAAGATCTCCATTACATACAACTTTCGACTGTGCACAGCTGTCTAACCACCATTGCGGGTCTCAAATAAAGCGCCGATATAGAAGTGTTTCCCTGCCTGTCTACAGCTTAGAGAAAAATACCGTTTGAGAACGTTCTCGCGCGCTCGCACACATTTACCTACATACCGGAATGAGCCAATAGAAGAAAGGATTCTGCTGTCTAACGATTTGCTCAGTGCTTGTAAAACAGATATTATTAATTAGCCAGAACTCTGAGTATTCGCGGTGAGAGAAGTTTTTTTAAGATCTACTAATGTCTGGCTGGGCTGTGAACGATATCAATGAAATTTCCGATACCTTCGTGATAAAAAAAAACAAAAAAACAACTTGGATCATTTCCAGCGACTGGGCCGGCGATTCTTAGAATTGACACCTAGCGGTGATGTGGCTACCAAATGCTTCCGCGGAACTCTTTTGTGTGTGTCGTAGATTAGAGCGAAGAACGGGTTGGAGGTTCTTGTCAGGCCCGGGTGCCTACCTGAAAGATGATTACCGGCGATTTATTTGACGTCATACTCACCTGTAAAAGATCGAGCGCTCGGGGTCAATAAGCGATTCGTAAACTTGTGCTCTGTTTGTATCTATTCCCCTTTAAACAGACCATTCCGATCTTGTATTCCCGATATTGTCTCCTATTACTAACATTCCGTCTCTGACGTTCACTGTGACATTATAAATCTTCCATCTCCCTTGAAACGTATGCGGCAAAAAGTGATTTGGTGTCAGCTTAAATTTGTCCTCCTTGGACGACGGAAGGGTCGGAAAGGGAACGAAATGGTGCGATTCTTAAATTGGTAAAGACCCAGGTCTACTCTCTGAACCCTTGATTACTTTAAACAATTTCTTATAAAGTCTCCTCTCAAACGTCTAAAACCTAAACTTGGAAGATCGAATATTTCAAATCGCTCAGCACATTCAAAACGCTTAAGACCTGGAAACAAGTTCCATGCCGAATTTCTTCTAGCCAATTCTCTTCGAGGAGGGAGCTCGGCTTTCCGTTTCCTCGTAAAATAAACTAATAAATTAACATTTTGTTCCCCTCAAATGACGACTCCACGCCCCGCGCGGTAAAACCAAGAAGTGGATGAACCACGAATCTAGGCGACAGTTTCCAACCTCCACTTTTTTACGTTTGATAATCCGGTGAAATATTCCTAGCGTTTTAATCTGCTTCGCGGCTAACCCCTAACCCCATCCTCTCCACATCTCCGAGGATTCAGAAGACCAAGCCACGCGCTGACGACGCGGCAGCCCGGTCGATCGACCGACCGCGATTATTTCCGACCGAAAAGAATTGTGCCAAGAAAATTCTCCAGGCCCCGGATGGCGCCTCTCCCCTCATCTAACATCTCTGGCGGTCCTAAATAGAGGTTCTGTTTAGTTAGCCTCGCTAATGGCGACGATTAGAACGTGCCCCATACGGCTTCCCTCAATTCCTCTGCCTTGCCACGAACATTCCAGAAGCGAAACTTATTTGGAAAAGTAAATTTTAGCTTGCAGCCCTTTTTTTTTTTTTTTTTTTTTTTAAATCACCTATTAGCCAGTGAAAGAAAGACTCCAGTGGCCTGGAAGAACATACGAAAGTAAAGTGGCCTCGCGAGTTCGGTCATTAGACATCATTAGACGTATTCAAAATGTAACAGTAATCACAGCCCACTGATAGTGTGTAGGTTTTCAACTTACGTAATGTCACAAGCGACCCCTGGTGACAATATCTGAACGCTAGTTTTACTGTGCTTCATCATCATCATCATCATCAACAACAATAATAATAATAATACTGCAGATAGCATGGAGTTCACGTTTATTTAATCTTGCTAATTCAAAAGATATTGTGATGTATTTAAAATTAACTTATTCTTTTTTTAAAAATTCATATAATTAATTTGACAAACTACGCAGTTAGTTTGTTATATGTTAAATAAATATTAATAATGTTTAATTCGTATGTCCTGAAAAGATAGTTAATTATCAAGAGTCAGTTTAATAGTTAATACTATAGTGACTAATTTCGTCTTTAAAGGAATGTTTTACTTTAGACTTAAGACATCGATTCAAGCAGAGCTACATATTATTATTATTATTATTATTATTATTATTATTATTATTATTATTAAAAGTATTAGTAGTAAGTAATATCAGTCCTGCTTTGCAAATGTAAGCTTATTTCAGCAAAAATAAAGCAAAAAAAAAATTTTTTTTTTAAATCAGAATTTCAAATGAACAATTAAAGTTTCAAGGCACATTTAGATTTATTAGACTGCAGTGACAGAAAAACAGACGACGTATAGATGAAAATAAACAAACAGAAAGCCTTGAGATAAGCTTCGATTTCGGGGGAAAGACCTCTTGCTATTAACGGGTTAGGGTGTTTGATGAGCAGAGCTCTTATCTTGAAAAACCTCTGCCCGACTGGTTTCCATATTCTTCAGGGATAAGCATAAAAAAACAAATGCTGTGTAGACAAAGGTCTTGCTCTAACCCTGCCCCTGCTTCTGAGGCTTCATTCGCCGGAGAATTATGTAAGTGATGCGTCAGATTGCATCCCTGCTACATCTTATACGTGAAAATACAGACCTTAAAATTTCGTATGCATCCTTTTCACATTGGTAAATTTCTGTTTGCCAGATGCTCAGGTTGGAACACAAGTGTCTTTGACAGTGTTTTCCTTGTTTGCATATTATTCTAACCAAGGCTTCACAAGGCGTCGTTTTCGCTTGTCTGAGAGGGTTCTTCATATGTAATTAGGGGCCGTTTCGTGATCTTTACACTTCTCATTGCAAAAGCGTCTGGCTTGGCTCTTCTCGGTGAAAATTAGAGAAGGCGAGTAAGTAGTCTTCAAGGAATAAACGATGCTTAAGTATTGCTTTGCGCTCGTGATAAAACACTGCAGTGTGGATTCGGTTAAAGTGGAACATCTCGTCCATTCGTTCGAAATAAAAATAAAAATGACAAGCAAAGCGGGGACTCTAGCCGGGGAATGGGGCACTGCTCCAGGGGAGACAATTCGAATAATTAAAGCCCAGTGACATTTAGCAGCAATGAGGGGACAAATCATAATTTTTCTTTATTATTCGATTTGTAATTTGTAAGGTATTCAGTTTAACTCATCAACGAATTACTCCCTCGATACAGTAGAATTGCATAACTTTTAGAATCATATTTAAGACCTTTAAATTTAAAAGCGACACGTCCAGCCATTCCAGGGCGTGGTATAATGTGTTTGTCTAATAACCGGGGCCGGAACCGCTTTGTTGTCCCACCAGATTAAGAGAAGTAGGGGCTGTGATGGTTTCGGTGTTTTCATTCCTTCTATCTTCGAGCCCCCCCCCCCCCGAGTCTAGTGGTGCTGTACAAGCTCAGCTGTCAGGGTTACTTCTCCCCCCCCCGATCCCCCGCAACATCCCCCCCCCCGAGACAATCTGGGGGGGACAGCCTCCCGCTGATACACATATTACCCAAGCCGCTGCTCGTCGTAGCCGAGTATCGCCGAACACATGTCAGTGGTGTGAGCAGAGAGGCGAAACAGACGACTCGTCATAATATTTTATCAGGTAGAGTCAAGATTATGTTGTTTTTTGTGTTTTTTTTTACAGATTACCCCCACCCCGAATCCCTGCAGGACCCTTCTCCAGTCGGCGAGCCAGCTCCGCACTCCGTCACTTTCGCTTTCGATATGTTTTCGAACCCGTCACGGACTTTTACTTTGGAATATTCAATCCTGGGTGGCACTGCGTGATGGCAGATCCCATTATATACTGCCAGCTTTAATAAAAAAAGGGGGGAATTTACAAATAAATACAAAAAGCCAGCAAATCTCCTCTCTCTCGTGAAAATATATCGATTTCTCTTTTCCGTCTAGATTTACACTTCTCCGCGAGAAAACGTTTCCTTATAACAGGCATAGATGGGATTAAAAACATGCGCAAAAGAAACAATGTTAGACTCTTGTACAACCTCAACTGTGTATCAACTAAAACATTCCAGAATGTCAGCGAGAAGCATCGAAATCTATCGCTGTTTAATAAGTCCACGGACTTCGTCATTACGTAATTCTTTGGAATTAAATGTCAAGAATTGCATTAAGTAGTTGAGAAGTGACGCGTCACAACCTTAGCGCTGAAGCTACCACTTTACATTAAACTATGGGGGGGCTTTGTGGTGAGAATCTTCCAGAATATGCTGCCTTTAGCGATCTTTCAGAAGCTAGCGCTTATATTTCTTTTATCTTTGGCGACCAGCTTTCTTCCTCGATTTGATTCCCTGTCACTGTATGTGTCACGTGTCCCCCCCCCCGGGGGCGATCATTCTCCCTAGGGCCCGAGCTAAGGAGCTAACCAAGATTTCCGCTCCGGCCCCGCCGGTGTGTTTGACAATCTATGACATCTTGAACACGTCTTGGACCAATGTATCTTACTCGCTTACTTATTACACGCCGCTCTCATATTTTCCGCCACATAACAAAGTCACAACGAACTGTGGACAGATCGTATGCTACCGCAGCAGGAGAAAAACGTCCGGGGAGCGGAAGACGTACCAACACGTATTGTTCCCACTGATTGATGTCTGTCTGCCTCTCTGTCTTGTCCGCTCTGAGTTCCCGCAGGACGTCCGTGCTTGCCCATCCCGTCGAACTAACGTTCTTCTGCTATGACACGATCACCCCGACTGACCCTCGCCCGAATCCTTTTCCCGTGTGTTTTTTTGTTGTTGTTGAGGAAACTGCCATCCGCACTGAGAAATAATCGAATTCCGTACCTTTACCTTTGTTTTGTTGTCCGTTTTAACCGCGTCATGCTCATTCACTTAAGTACGTAATCCATAATTAATATTTAATAAAATATAAAATGAAAGGTTTTAGAAATTTTTTGTGCTAAATGATTCATGGAAAAATGTTTCCAGTGCAGTAAAGCTCTGACTGCAGAGATTTGGAAATTAGGCGAGAAAAGACGTCATTGATCTGGTAATTGAAAAGATTTCACATACAATGGTCGCAGGTGCATAATGCTTCCTTGATCTATTTTAATACGATTACCTAATAATTCCTAATGGTTGCAACACCAAGAATCTAAGAGTTCAATCCTACACTAGAAGGATGCTTGGAAGATAGGTAGGAAACGTATCATTCCAGTCTCTGTAAAAAGCAAATAGAAGATGCATTTTTAAAAAAAGAAAAAAATTAGGCAGACGCTTAATTAATTCTGGTTCTGTTTCTCGTTTAGAATTCTTTTCCAGAACTTACCGAACCTGGCTAGGTTGTTATAGTACAAAGAAAGGGGCTGGGTGCGAGAGGGCAGAACAGTTTGGCTGGCCCGCTGATCAACGAACATCTGAATGGCCTCTCTCTTTCTTCTAGCGCAGACAGAATAAAGCGAAGCAACAGACAAACAAGCCATCAAATATTTATTTAAACGAGTTTCCACCATTGACTGTTGATTAAATATATAAAATACTTACTCAGAGCTTTGACATTCTTAAGCAGAATAAAATTATTTATTGATCTAAACCAGTTCGTTCAAACCGATATCCTTCTATAGCCTCGTCTCTTCCAAGGTGATATGATACCGTATTAATTTTTAAAATGAATCATGTCATCTCCAATCTGATAATTACCGATACATATTAATGAGTCATTTGTAGTCAGCAAAAATGAAACGACAATTAATAGCGATTAGTTTTCAAAGGCTTGCAATATTACTGAATAGAATCAATTTTAGATAATAGGCAAACTCCAAATAACAGCTTTGACGTCAAGACTACACAGATACTGGAGAAGTGAATTATTTATGGAAATTTCGTTGCTGATATATATATATATATATAAAGAAAACACTTAGTAAAATGTAGCATTAAGCTTAGGTTCATGCGAAGCAAAGGAACAACTGGATCGCGTCCTGATCTCGGTACGTATGCTAATGTTGTTTGGCTGTGTCACCTCGTGGAATATTCGCTTTCTCGTTCACGAAGAATGATAAAGCGTGCTGGAGAGAGAGCGTCCACTTTCTGAATAAAAGACTTTTTTTTTGGTTTCTTGTGAGTCATTGAAAAAAAACAACAAAAAACTTCATTCCTGTTATATCTATGATGCTACCGTAAGTACCATCGCCAATAGTCTGCTGACAGGCGGATCCAAAGCCATGCTAGAATGGCCTCTCGATGCCTTTGCCGACGAACGTGGCGTGCGACGAAGCACGTAATATGACTCTTCGTTTTCAGATGCGGCCGGCTTTTGAAAAGGAGTGAGAAGAAACAGAATTCGCCAAATCGAACGGGATTTCAACTCGGAGCCTCAACGGTAGCAGTCCAGTACGCTAACCAGTGGAATACCGCGGTGCCCGCCATAAATATAAGTCCGCCCACGCACCGTTTTTTATTGTTTTTTTTTTTAATACAAGAAATTTGAAACTTCCTTACCTGTCGAGATTTTGTGCGTTTTGGATCATCTGGGCAAAACGTCAGGTGTGAACATTTCGGGGAGTAGTTTACGAAAAAGACATGGGAACTTCCGCAAAAGGAGGAAAGAAATGCTTTTGGTAACTTCTTCCTCTTGCACTATTATATTCCAAACAAGAAACGTTGACCTTTAAGAGTCGTTTCTACTGAACAGGGGAACCTTTTCGAGCGAACTTAGAAAGGTCATGTGTTTACCTACCCATTTATTCGCCCATTAATGATCGGATGCGAAATAAGCGAGGGGGATAAAACGGTACGCCTTCTCGTCCCACAGACTTTATCAGATATCACAGGTATATAAGTTAATAACAATGGTATAGCAGAGTTTGACCCTGATCTCTTTCTAATTACACCCTCCTGGGGCCTTCATAAGCTTCATTCTCTTCAGTGGAAAGAAACAAAAAGAGTTTAGACCATTTGATGTTATGTACTACGCTTTGGCAAGCAGGTTTGTTAATAGGCCACCTTGATACCTCTGCTTCCTCTTGATGTCCAGTGAAACATGCCCTCTGAAAAGTGTTAAGTAGTTTTTGGGAGGTTCGGGGAAAACAAATAACGCAGTAGCAACATTCCAGGAAGGTCGCAGTCTCGCACCTGTCTTTGGCGAACCGACTTTAGGCCCGGAAACCGGGCACGGTCCAGTTCTTAAAAGAAAGTCTTGGTGGTGGTGCAAACGAAGAATAGCGATCCGCAGGGAGGGCTGACGCTTTGCCTGAGGGGCCTCAGGATAGCTCCCGTGTAGCAACGAAGGCCCAAAGTATGAATGTGACATACACGTACTACAGAAGGAAATTGAGGTGTCAGCATTCAAACATGCAGGACTTCGTTCAAACTAAAATTAAAGTTGATATATCAAAAACAGAGCGGTCCCCACCCGTACTGGGGAGAGATTGCTAAAGTTTATGGTTTTATTTCAGCCGGATATTATTCACTCTCTCACTCGGGTAGGGACCGTCTTTTGTTTCCCTAAGGATACTGCAACAAATTGGTTTTCTTTTCAGATTAAACCATCTCGCAGCAACAGGCGCGCGCACACTACACGCAACACACACACCACAAACTACACGCCACACACAATTTTCCGTTTTTTGAGGCGATCTGTGTCCGTATACCCCTCTCTCTCTCTCTCTCCTCTCTCTCTCTCTCTCTCTCTCTCTCTCTGTTTTTATGCTGAGTCCTAGGAATAAAGACTTGGAAAATTAGAAAAGTCAGACGTTAGCGCCAAACAAACCGCGCCTATTAAATCAGAGAAGTTCCTCCGACGATGATTTCATTAAGGAGCCGCTCCGACACGACCCTCTCGCGATTTCCATAATCACCCGCCTGCCCCCGTCATTATTACCTGGAAGCTGATTCATCCAATGGAAAGGATGCGCTGCCTAACAAGTCGGGCTGCGACCTCAATCCCGTTACTGAACACTTTTCATTACTAACCAAACTTCTGACAACCTGCCCAGCAGCAGGTTACCCAATCAGGAATCCGATTTGCGGTCTAGGCAGTTTATGGGCCCCAGATTATCTCCCTGTGATGATGATGGTACTTAACTTCTCCAATCTACGTTATTCCCATTATAACTACCGGCCCGTCATCAGACCGAAGCCCATCACTTTGAAGATAGTCATATTAATTATTCAGAGAGACTGCTGATGCTAAGAGGAAGCCTCAATAACTAGTTATTACTTGTACCGACACTACTGCGCCTCCAGCTATGTGCAAATCAATGCTGTCATTCTATGTAGATGCGGTTTCTTTTGCCCCCTCAGGGACACTTAGCGGTGATCCCACAAACCCAAAATCCCTTCGTAGAAAACTTGCCACAATAATCAACGCTGCCTTATTCTAATCTTTTTAAAAAAAAGAAAATGTCCTGGCAATTAAATAAGTGTTTTTCCAAACACTTCAAGTCAATCTCGGAAAATATATTTAGATCTGTTAATGGAAAAAGAAATATCAATTCAAACTAATTTGCAACAGAAATGGAGAGAATCTGATCACAATGCTTTTGTTTCTTAATCTTAAACTCTTCTTCAGCGACTATCACTTTAAAAATAATTATCTGGCAAATCTAACAAGTTCTTTTTTTAAATACTCCATCCAGATATTGCAGATGTATATATTATGAGAGAAATTAAAAACCTGATAGGAATGGGAACTTTTGCGAAAGAAACATGTATTTTCGTTTGAGAGTAACTAATAGCCAATGACAGTGCAAATTGAGATGTGACTTTCATCGTTGTTGGCTTTCAGAAAACCTGGAATACGATAATAATCTTCTAGTGTGGGGGATGCTAAATTTTAAGTGCCTATTAGTTACTGTGTTGACTTGTAGTTCAGTTTAAAGAGCCATGTTATTGACTTGAGCACATACGTCTTCGACAGTTTTCATTGCGTATCAATTACTCGGTTTAAATGGAAACGCCAGGTACGTGTAGTCGGCTAAGCGATAACAGTTTTAAGTAATCTGCGATGCGCTGTGTTAGGGAATTATAATTAACGTGGCTTTCTCACGGCTTTGTTAAGAAAGATACTCAAACAAATAAACGGCCTATTAGGAAAACAAAAACTGGTGTGGACTCGTCTAAGTGTTTCTTAAGTACGAGACAAGAAGCTTGTACGATCCCCATTCCAGAGACAGATCTGTGCGGCGATTAAAACTCGGTCGATTGTATCTTCTTTCTTTTGCTCAGTTATTTCTAAAACTAACTGCAACAACAAACTCCAGCTTTCGCTTCTTCTAATCTCCTAAATATCCAAGTTAATTTGTATTATGAAAAGTTACTCTGATCGCTTTTTTTTCAGTTTACCAGGACTCATAAAAGTTCACTTTATTCGAACAGGTGCGACTATTAACGGTGCTTAAACGTTTGGAACTATTGTAAATCTTCAGTCTTCCGGAGGAAACCTCGGTAGATAGGGTAGAGATCATCGGATAGTCTTTTGAACCGATACAATTTTTAAATTAGAACTGAATCCCCAATTAACTCGACTATAAGACACGAAAAAATATATATATATATTCTAATAGCCGTTGTTAATAATGACTGTGTTAACCGGGCCGTAAAACATGTTAACCCTTTTGCTTTGTTAGTTTCAACAAAACTAAATTAATAAGTACCTTGAATTACCATAACGTTTTTAATTAATTTCTTAGTTTTACAATTAATTATTCTGTTAATGTGGAATACCTGAAATTTTGTTAAACTTGCTTTGCAGGCGCAGAGCAGTGTGTAGTTGGGTTCGAGACTGAGGAACGCTTCGCTTAATGGGGACAGTCAGATCGACTGGCGGCTCGACCCCGAACGCGTTGAATGCATTCGGTTGTAAGAACTCGCACCTGTTAGGCATAAACTCCCAGCGCCAAAGACTGTTGGGGAAAATTGTCGAAGACTTTATGAAGAAGACGAACTGTGAAGAAACGTAAAAAATAAAGTAAAAGAAAATCATCAAATAATATTGAAAATAAGTTTCAAAACGCAGAAGAAAAAAACGGTAAGTACAAGAATTGCTTTGTCTCAGCGAAGACCAGGGTAAAACGGTGGCGGGTGACTATTAGTATGCGAACAAAGGATCCCCACCGACCGCAGTTTGTGATCGACGGGCAGAAGTTTCGACAAACCAAGAGGTCGAATGTCTGCGTACAGAGAAAGGCGTCTTTAAAATCAGCGCCCCCTTTCGTCAGTTAAGCGTAGCCACGCCTCGCTTTTACCCCATCCGGTCAAGCTTAACGTGTGGCAGTGCTGCTGACTGTCTCACATGTCACAAAAATACCGAACATTTCAGATATTTCTTTGGCATATTGGCATCGATTAGTAAGTTTCTTGTTGACATGTTTTGCTGTTAAGACTATGATTAAGAACCTGATACTGAACGTGGTTTCCCTTCCCGCGAGGCAGTAGACGTCGAGGGATAACCTCCAATAAAACGAAAAAAGTAAACGCGAGTTAGCGAACACACAATAAACGTGGGATGTTTATGGCGGTAATCTTCATCCATTACCGCCAAAGACGTTTATTAAACACCTTCTTTTGGGGGAAGTAAAAAAAAAAATCTTTTGGAACTTGTTATTTTCCAGAAGTACGAACAACGCAGTAAAACAATGGAAATAGTCCACTTTCTAATCAAAGAGTTTTAGCGGATTCTACTTTCGTTTTATTTGAGATTTTTTCCTTCTATGCTAATGTATATCTTGGTATATATTATGCCTTCCAGTAATAAAAACGTATCCGATCGTGCTGAAGAGGTTTTGCTGCTTCTGTTTATCTCTTCTCAACATTTTATGTTCTCCCTCCCGCTGTGTACATAATTTAGATCACACAATACATGTGTGTTAACCGTCATGTGCAAGCCATCAAATAATCTATACTTAATCTACGATTCATTCGAGCAAAATGAAATGACATTGAAACCAATACTGCATCAATTCCGGTAACAATACAGCGACACTCTCGGTAGGAAGCAGAAAGGTCCTAGCCCTTTCTACCTTGTTGGCATAATCAATGCAATATCATTTAGAGTGCAGCTGTTTAATGTAGCAAACATGTAGATAGAATTAATGTTAACACTAGGCAATAAGATCGCACCATTGAGGGATATTTGCTTTTGTCAAGCACAACTAAAAACTTATACATTCATGCAATTTTATAACACCGGTGGGTAACTAGGGTTGGTCGGCTTCTCTGTGTGTTTCTAATGACCTGTAAGTCAAATGAGGAAGAGTAAATGATAGAAGGTATGAAAAAGCTCCGTTAATTCTTTCACCACACCGTCAATAGATGCTAACCTCTGGGCTGCTTCGTGTTTTTCAAACCCCCCCAGCTCTAGTATAAGTCAAACACAGCTGTTTTGAATACTATATTTCGGTGGTGTTAGATATCGGCAGAGCAGTAACCAATAAGGCTGTGCGCATTAGGGAGAAACAAAGACAGAAATGATGAAAGAAACATTTCAAACAGAGAACGGGACCGGCACTCAGGTGCTTTACCAAGGAAGTTAGCTTTTCCTCTTTCTGTTTTTTTTATTCGCGCCTCGCTTGGCCAGGTAAGCGAAATTTAAAAAAAAATAATGGAAATAGAGAGGTGGGTAAATCAATTAAGACTCCGCGACGTCCGCTTTCAACAGCAGGGGAGGGAGGACGACCTGGAGCGATAATCGGAGACCTACCTGCCAGTCGTATTCGCTTTTGGTAGGACGTCATCCATATAACACTACTGTTTTGGTATCGAACCATACCTGTGACCGGTCTATTCTACCTGTTAGTTGTGTATATGTTGTGTATTCAAGGTGCACCACGAAGGTGACAGAAAATCGATGTAGCCGTACTGGGGAATTAAGAGTTTTCCTGATCAGTCAACCCTGTCGTCGTCTCCTTTCAAGCCGCACAAATTACCCACGAATCGATCTCGAGTTTAAGTAGAGTTGCTGGTCCGGTTCTTCTCGGCGACAGGGAATTTTATGTCCATATGAGACATTTAAAGTCCAGTCTTGTAGACATCTAACCCCGACCAAACCATATTCCATTTGGGTTAAAACAAACGTGTGGCTTGCAAGCCCACGATAGAATGGTTGAGTTCTGAAGGTAAAACTCCCCGATGTGTTTTTCTCTTGACTTTGCTGAGCAGCTCGTGGTCGACTTTGAAGAATTTTTGGTGATAATTTAGAAAAATATCTTTCTTTTTTTTTTTCTTGTTGAGCAGTTTGTAGCATTGATAATACAGATGATCAAGAATTGTTGTTGTTGTTATCAATCTTAAACTACTATCAATAATGTTGCAATGGTAATAGTTTATCTTATAATCAACAAACAAACAGACAGACAGTTATTGAATTCTGTAAAAAATTGGCAATAATAAAAGGAACTTTGCAGGAGAATAGTAATCCCAAGACATTCCACCATTTTTTTGCCGTATTAAAAGAACTTCTTATAAGCTTTAAAAAAAAAACAAAAATATATTTATAGTATTTTTTTTTAAATTAATACCATTTTAAATACTATTACCCAGGTTTCTATAGTAATAGAAATTAAAAGCCTAAAAGTTTTTTAAAAAGGTCTTATAACTTTTTACGGCAATGGTATGAAATAGAAAACAAAGAGAATCAATACAAAGTAAAAGGTTACATTTATGCGAAAATCCGCTCTACTTAGAGAGACACCTCTTTGTTTTCACCAGGGGAATGTGATGGGAGGGTTAGGAATCTGGCTGGTTGCGATGGGGGTGCGGTCGGATTACACAGGTACACGTGCCCACGTCCAGACAGAGGGGGGGGGGAGTTAACTGCTTCTGACAGGAAACCTAAATAATAAAATACAACCTTTCTCTGAAATAAAACTAATTCCCAGCTCCAGTTGTCTAACGGAAAGATGGAATTTACACCTGAATTAGCAATCGTATCTCTTGATACGTCTGTTATTTACGCAGTAGTAGAGCGTATTTTAAACTGCAAGACACCTGCATATATGTCAGTCATTAACTGAAAGACTTGCAGTACCCACTAATGTCTCACGTCTTGTTGCTGTTGTTTTCTTCGCCTCCTGGGTTTGTTCTGCATTATTAAGCCGACAAAGTAGACGAAGTCCATCGAGTTTATTTATCCTAGTTTGAGGTGTTTCCTCTGTGCCATGTTTTCTTTTGTAACCGAACAATGACAAGGGCGATGGCTTGTACTGTCTATAATCACGCTAATTCTTTGCGATACTAGATGGTCCATTCCAACCAGGGATGATGCCATCTCAAAGACCGTAGCCGATAATTAGCATAACGTCGCGTCTTCCAACTGCAGTTTCTAGGTAAGGACTATTTTCGAAGCTAGGTTTTCTCTTACGGACCCTTCAGTCGCGTGTAGGAACCGCATTGTTGCCCGAAAGTCAGTGACAGAGACAAAGCAACTGAACCTGCGCGGCGGAATTAGCCGGCGAAGGAAAACAACGTATCGATAACTCACAGCGAGAAGTGTGAAAACAGCCATGTTCGAAGATCAGAGGGAACTCGTCGTGCTTTTAACCCTGCTCGGTTGGCGGATTGTTTTTAATTAAGCTCCGTTATTCGAACTGATTGTGATAAGTCATCCGTAGTCAAAACACGTTAGTGGCTCCAATACTGGATGAATGTTCAAAATAGAACTTGAAATTGTACCCGAGACTCGAGGTCAAACCTGGCCTATGTACGACGCATCTTATGATTTATTATTTTTAATGGTTTCCGTTTATGAAAATTCAAAGTATAAATATACAATTCCAGAGACCTGTCAATCAATACGTGAGAACGTGATCAGTGGCTGCAACAGGAGATGTTTCTTGGCAGGGTGACGTTAAAGCTTTTGAACAGTAAGATCTCGCATTCAAATTGTAAAGGATTAAACATTTTAAATTAAAAAAAAAAAAACACCTTCTGAAAATTCATACTTACAAACAAAAGTTTACAATAAACAGATACAAAATTTAAATAAAATAAACTCAATTTTTATTTATTAATTTATACTTATTTAAGGTAGTGAAATCTCTTTCTCCTTCCTGTTTCACTTTTATTTTCTACTTTATAAAAAAAATTAATTAATTTGCATAACAAAAATTAATTTTAAACTCTAAAACAGCTGCGTGTTTATCTTTCGATTTATCAGCACCGAGGTTTTAGAAATTATTGCCAGTAGTTTTTTTTTTTTAAGTAATACGAATCCGCTGCCCGATTATCATTTCGATGCTTATCTTTACCTGGAGAACTAAGGCGAGTTAACGAGTTAGTCTGGTCAGCCGAGTCCAGCGCTAAATGAGTGCGGAATCCGATTCTTAAAAAAAAAGAGAGAGAGAGAGAGCTCGGATGTATTCTAATCGCAAAATATTGACAAGCTTCTAATTCCGTCATGCTAACCAGTCTTCTTGATGGATGGTTAATAGTCAGATACGGTGCGATTTCTGGTGACGAAATGTCTGTTCAGCCTGTTTCCAATTCGTTACTAGCTGTCAGTGCGTGGGCAGGAGCTGCTCTCTCTCTCTCTCTCTCCCATCTCTCTCCTTCTCTCCCCTCTCTCCATCTCCAACTCTCTTTCTCTCTGGGGGAGGGGGCAGTCGGTGCAGTCGGCTTCAACACTCGCCGAATAACCCTTTCCTGTTCGCTGCAGTCGTGGCTACGTTTCCCGCTCTTCCAGGGTGTGGGGGAGAGGTTATCGTCCAAGATTTCGGCTTCTCGGCGCTGTGTTCTCACATCAGACTGTTTACCAGAGGTGACCAGAAAGAAACAACAACAACAACTAAAGCGGTTGATTATTTATTATTTATGTTTTGTTTAGCAGGGCAACTGATTTAGAAAGATGTTATAAGCAAACGTGTCCCCTTCCCGACTCCTTTTTTGCTTGATTCGGGGTGGAATACTGGTGAGCGCTCGTTTCTATTTACTAGTGCCTTTTAGTGAACAGCACTGGCGCAGTATACCAGAGCTCAACTTTGCTATCTGGCACCATTCAAGTGCTAGAGCCGAGGCACAACACCGATATCAAACAACCAAGAACGGCTGACGGGGCATTTTTCAGAGCTAAAGTGGGCCCCTGGTATAGCGTGCCATCATTAGCTTTTAGTCTATGCACTCGATGTATTAAATATTTCACTTTTGTTCGAAATTCCAAAGCGGAATCTGAGCGTGCAAGCTATAAATCAGAATGTTCTGGTAGTCAATACTCGGTGATATCAAACCATAGTGTGGCGCAGTCACGACACCTGGCGGTAACACTAAACAGGCTGCGCCAACAAAGAGTCCTCGGTCGTGCAAACCCCGCTAGCTGGAGGGCTACGGTAAAGCATCGATAGGCATCGGTCTAACTTAATAAACGCCGCAAAGCTGTAGGCCGAGTCCGTTCGTTTGTTGTTAGGCTAGTCTCGTCTAGCTCTCGTGTGCTAGCTAGCAGCCGTGTTACGTGGCGCAGGTGCGCAGCCCAGTCGGTTCTTTCAACAATTGCAGGATTGAGCGCGAGAGAACGAAGTTGTTATCTCTTTTATTTGCTTCCTGCTACAACGCGGTGGGTTGGGTCTGTCTGACACACTGAGGACAGTCGCTGTAGAAACCGGTGACAGACAGAGCTAGCCACCAGAGAGCGGCTTGTACGGATCAATACTGATTGCCAAACAAGTGATCCATCAGCCCAATGTTAATTGCTATGATTCCGATTTTCTGGTGTCGAAGATCAGTGGTCACGCTTTTAATACAATCAGACGCAGTATTTGGGTCAGCAACCAGTAATCTGCGTTGATAAGAGGTTCCCACCGTCTTACTCGTCTCTCTGTTGTCTTCACTTGTCTCTGGCACAGTGTTTGGAAATTAAATGATAGCACATTTAAAGTTTTTTAGGGTTCTTATAGACGGAGTAAGTCAAATGATAGATCGCTGGCTGGATTAGGGGCCTGAATTCGAGTCCAGGTAGGTGAGCGACCGGCTCGTATTTGGCGTATCTCACCATCAGAGTTTATTCTCGCTTGTGCTTGTTTTTTTCTTCTTTTCACATCAGCTTCCCAAAAAGATTTCTTCCCACATCTGAAAATGAAGACCTCTGCCGACACTTTCCGGGTACCTGCAGTAGACGTTCTATCGGTAACTCTCAAATGGCTTGGACCTTATCCACCGTTTGACAGACCACGACACGATCACACCCAGGCTACTTCTTTGGTGAGGACAGTTCACGAAGAAGAAGAGTTGGGGAAGGCGACTTTTTCAGAGCAACAAAAGCTAAATTATTTCACTTTCGTCACTTCCAATAGAACCATAATTCCAGCCTTGTTCCTACACCGGGAAGGGTTATCCCCAGATATTCTCCATGTTAAAATACCCTTTTTGTTTCCATTACTCTACGAGGCAAGGACTATACCACAGAAATTTTTTACTCCCGTAATTTGATCACTTCTGAAAATGTTTGGTAATACTTCTGCAATCGAAAAATAAAGGAACCGAACGTTCGCAACAAAAATAAATGGAAGTGGTGTAGTGTTGCATATCAAACTACCATAGCGGCTGGTTGGCTAGCACCCCCGTGGCAAAGATTTGGCAGCCAGTACTGGGTGAGTTGACAATTTGCTTTGATTAGGATCACTTAATTGGCCAGATCAGGGCGTAGACGCCTGTGGAGTGGAAGGGGTTCTCTGCTGACAGGAGGATGCCATGGAAAGCGCCCATCTCTGATGCACTGCTTTCATCGAGTATAATTCTAGCCAAACTCAAGAATTTCTTTTCGTATACTTTGATATGTAGACTGGGTTCATTAACAGCTGGGATAAAATCTTAACTCGTCTTCATGTTAAAACGGTTAGCGAAGCTTCGTTTCCGGATGGCACAGTTCCAAAGACTTCGCTACCCTGACGGTCACCAGGTAACGACGAGTCTGTGGACTTGATTCTCAAATCACGTACATTTTGTCTCGGTCTGTGAGTCTTCGGGCGCATTCGAGTATCACGGTATCTAACAGCTTTCGATCGCATCTCCTTGACAGTATGGCACCAGTAAGAAAGGCAAGCACGTGTAGCAACGCCAAAAAAAAAAAAAACACGAAATTTTTATTAAGAAAACTATGTAAATAGTATTAAATAATAATAATAATAATAAAAGACTTTTTCAAACATTTAAATTAAGACAAATTGAATATTTAAAAGACTTTAATTTACCCTAATAATATAAACTTAAATACATAGAAGAGAAGCAGAGAAGCTAGAAACAGAGTTAATTTAATATTCTTAAATGTAAAATCTACGAAGCGAAATATTTAATAAAATTTTAAATATAAGATTAGTTTTTACTCTCACAAGTGAATTGATAGAAATTAACTTTTCTAGAATAATCTTTATGATTACAAGTTCTACAAAACAAAACTAATTTTCATTAAAAATATATATATATATACATAAGCAAAGGAATAAATAAATTAACATATATTACTTAGAAGAATAAGAAAGAAGTCTGGCAAAACAAAAAAAAAATAAGAATTTATTCAAAGTTGGGATCTAAAGCCGTAGAACATGTACAGGTAAGTTACAGGTAGGTACTCGGCAAGACCAATACACTACCTCATGGTAGGACAGACACTCTTCTGATCATGAAGATGTCCAGCTTCTAGGCGACTAGCTGAACTTTCCATGTTTGATGGCAGATGAGCGACTGCCTTACAGGTCTTGCCAGTTCCCACCCACCCCGCCAACGTATTCCTTTTCATGCAAACCGCATTTCCAACAATGAAAATGTCCCGTACAGCGATGGCGGAGTAGGGTCGGCTTCTGGAAGAGTCGGCGAAGCATAAATTAATATTTAAATAAAAAATACTAAACAACCGACGCAGAATTCCACGTACAGAGGGCTGTTTTCTGCCTCCCATTCTGCTGTAAATATTGTTCAGCCATCCCCTGCAGTTGTCCGCCATCCTGCCCTAACACTTTCTCCGTGACGTCACTCCCAGCCACCATCCACGTCTCTTTTGATTCTCCCACCATCACGACGCTGTGGCTTCTAAGGTGCAAACCGCAGTATGAAGTTTCAGCAGCCGCACTCAACGACGAGATCGGTCGTTCGAATGCTTTTAATGTATTTCCGTGTGTTTAATACGTCAGTGGGGGAAAATCGCTCATTATTTCGAAAAGGGAAAGAGAGAGAGCGGTACTACAATGTGCCATTGTTTGATTGCTTCAGTCGGCGCATTTATTAGATTTTGGAGGCGTGATCGTAAAGAAATGATGATTTACGACGTTTGGCATTCTCACATCGACGCCTGACTGTGTCGTCACTGCGATTCCTTAAAGAGCGAACTTCGCTAGTGTATGTCAACTGGAAATTTCCATCTTCAAGTAAGACGTAAACTCTCAGTCCTCCTCCTCCCGGCGACTGCAGACTCTCGGGTCAAACAATGATCTTAGTCTCCCGGCTGGAGAGATAGACGTATACTGCCTGTCCATTATAAACACCGCGTTAGAACACTGCCGTGATTATTTTCCCTTTAAAATTGTTATGGCTGGAAGCGAAAGCGCTTCCATAGCAGATGGCTAAGGCGTTAGGGAGATATAAGCCGTCCTCTCTCCCTCCCTCCGAAACAGAGTCTCTCAATGACAGATAGCGGGATCTGAAGGGGGGGAGAAAGCAGCCCTCCTCGTTGCTGGAGGAGGAGTTTTGTCTGGCGCAGGAGCGGGAGAGACCCAGTTTTGGCTGATCTGATATGAAGGAATGAGGTTATCGCGAAAGGAAAGTTAAAAGGGCCGGCAGAGCCGCGTCGGCTAGAATGACCCGCTATCTCGCTGAAACACGAGTGTGCACTTCCTGACGGCTTTCAGCGGGCGGCAGAAAAAGGTCGGCAATTAAAAGACGCCGAAGGACTGGACGTCGCTTGTTTGCACTGGATGCGCACGGTCCCGGTGCGAATGGATGCCTGGTAACCACGTGGCTACAGCTTCTCTTTAATTAGAACGACACAACCCGACTAAAAAACAAAAACAATTGAGGGGCGGGAAACTCTACTCAAGACCTTTTTTTTAGCATAAAATAATTAATTTTTTTCCTTTTAAAAAGAAGACTTTATACGAAGAAAAGCCAACAACGCGACCCCCTCCGCGAAAAAAGACAAAGGACACCGGAAGTCAAGTAAACACAAAAGCCGCGACCAATCACCGCGAACGACAGGAAATGATCCGGCTAAGCTTTCTTGCGCCTCCCAAACACCTGGCAGATGCGGCAATCGTCGAGCCTGTAGTCGAAGATCAAAAGAGCTGCCGGCCGGTCTGAGAAACGAGCGACGTACGTGGCCATCTCGCGACAAAGCGAGGACAACAAGACAGGTTTTCCTGTCTGAAGATCCAGGGTTAGAAAATCCGACCGTCAAGTTTTACCAGACCCTGCTCTGTAGTGCGGAACAGTTTTTTTTTCTAATGCTGAATCATTCAGCAGCCCCAGCCGTATTGGATATTCCCCCCGACATATGGCCCCCGCTTCTCCGACTTTTGCCTCCCTTCAAGCCAGTAGTCATCTATTGAGCACACAGTAATTTGTGGGACACCGCACGCATGGTCGGACGGCACCTTTTGTTGCGTCTCAGCGCATAACGATTCTTCGCCCGATCCGAGGTCCCATCTTGTGCAACCTCCTCAGATGTTTCATACAAATGTACAGTTCAGACCGACCGCGCAGTGCTGCACGTGTAATTTAAAGACCATTTTCCGGTCTCGGGTATGATATTTTCACTGCATACAGAAGACCACTTTCAAGATCTCAGAAAGAAATATGTAGCCGACAGCTTTTTGAAAAATCGTATTTCAGAAGAGTTGGTGGAACGATAATTAATAATAAAATAAACTTTCAGAGGTAAAATCGGGAAAAAATTTGTTACATTAACAGTATTAGTCAGTTTACGCCTTTAATATGCTATATGGGTGAGCAGTTCCAATCTAAGAAAAGATATCGAAATATTCTTTTAAAAAGTTCAGTATGGATGCCCATCTTCTGTATTTAGATGGATGGCACCTCTTTTTACCAAATTTCTCTGTTAGTCGTTTAAGGGGAGACCTGAAAAAGACAAATTATCTTATTTAAGAAGCGGAGAGCGACATCAATTTTAGTTAAACTGGATTTAAAATTAAATTTTAAACTAAAGGAATAAGCCGGCCGGCTACCACTGTTATTCGTATGAAAGCCCATTTTCATTTGTGAGACGTTTCCTCATATTGTAAAAACTAAACTTGTATATTCCGAAACTATTTACAGGAATGTTGTAGCCAGGGATATACTACTGGCGTAAGGCGGGCGTCCTGTCTTTGTTGTTTGACCCGAATATGCTTCCATAGGTTAGATGTGGTTTACATCGGGGGCAAGGGAAGTAACTCTGCGTCTTCAAAATCCTAGTGATTCTGCATATATGACATGTTGCTCGATCTTCCTGTACAAGATGGCGAGGAGGGACGAAGATCCCTTGAACGCATTCAGGCAGCGGTATATTTAATGTACCAGTTCAGCTCATACAAGATACTCGGCCTCTACACCAAATACCCGGCCACGTCACTGCTCCAAACTCTGAAAAGACTTTCCAGCGTGAATTTGATGAACAATAGGTTTTCGTGAAGTAACAATTGCATGACACAGAGCGTTGATATGTAGTAGATACGCCTTCGTCGCTAAACTGACGTGTTAGTTCGTGCACACCAGATCGGCCAGTAACCCACTTCAGTGATAGTTGGCATCTATCGGCTATCATGCCTTCTAGGAAAGCTAGTCTGCCTATCTCTGCGATTCGTTTTGTAGCGACGACGATCAAAAGTTAAACTGCAGTCGGTGAACACACTTCTTTGGTTGGGAGGGGGGTATGTTGTATTGGATTGGATTATCTTCAGATATGGCCCTCGCTTGTTCTACACATGTTTTAGCCGATCCTATATATATATCAAGCATCTGAATAATTTTGGTTAATCTGCTTTTGCAGAAACCGGGTCAGACGCGTCAATTTGAGCTTTTCAGAGGGTCAGATCGCCACCGTCCCATTTGCTTCCCGAATCATCAGAACTGAAACTAACAAGAGAAAGGAGACGAAGCGAATTTACGATCACCAGAATCTCTGAACAAGAGTTTTCTCTCTCATTCCGTCGGCGGCAAACCCAAATATAGCCATCTGCTACACTGGAATAAGCGTGACAAGTAAAGTTAGATTGACGGCCTCATCTACGACTGTTAATGGTTCCAAGTTGGCGTTGTATTGCAAACACCAGTTTCAATTCCAGATCTGTCTATGGGAAATTGCCGACGACAGATCTGATTTTCTACAGTTTTCAACTGGTTAACGAGTATTTCAGGGATGAATGGATTTCCGCTATACCGCGAATTCTACAGCAGACCGCGAATAGCGAGATAATCCAAACCAACGAACGTTAGAACGTCATTCAGGAGCTCACTGAGGATGACTGGCCAGGAGTCTGGTTCCCCTCTCTTTTCAGTAAGTCGCTGATTTTTATCAGAAATCTTTCCATGGTATCCATTCGTTGGGTGACGCGTGATTCTTAGAAAAACGTGCAGAAAGCCACAGCCCCAAGACGACATATGCGAAGAACTTGCCTGTGTTGCTGGCCTATTTATTCCAAAACTACCCAGTAAAAAAATGCTGCTGCCTTTAGAACTTTTCTACTTTCAAGGGGGTGAATCTTTTTAAGTTTAGAAATGGTTTGTCTACTATCTGGTCTTCAGAGCAACTTTCCTCCACAGAATTACCATGGAATGGGCACTGCATGGTGAAAAGCCTTATACAACTGATGCTGGGGCATCTCAAAGCTCTTTAATGCGAAAAGTTACATTATGATAAATTTTTTTTTTGTATCATTCTAAAACGCAGCAGTTTTTTTTTGTTTTTGTTTACTTTGCTACACAAAAACCAACATCCTTTAAAACAATAAATATAGAAAATACGAGGTCTTGTTCTCCTTCTAGTTCACATATTTCATCTCTTTATCGACGTCTATCTGTGTTGTTTTACCGACATGGAATTGATGTAAAGCACGAGAAACATAATACTGAATACCCACTGAGTAACTACGAAGAACCGGTGATCTGCAGAGCTGCAGAGGCTGGCTGAATGTCAGGAACATCAAAACATCCCACTGCTTTCCTCTACTCTCTCCACACACACACACACACACGCCCATTTCCGGTCTGTAAAATTGTAAAAAAAAAAAAAAAAGCTTTTTTTTTTTAAAGAAACGGTAAAACTTAAAACTCTGTGATCGATGAAGAATATTTATTGTGGGATGTGGAAGGAGTCAGTGACGTCTCTTATCCGGATGTTTACTTCTGTCTACACGATGTCAGGTAGCTCTCTAAAACCTAATAGATTTTGGCTGACAAGGAGACCTGGCAAAACAAGAAGTAGAAGTTATCCGATTACGATCTGCACCGATAAATAACGACAAAACAAAGCGGCCATCTTAAAATGTTCTGCTTGGTCAGTCAGTACGGCTCTTTCTAGAGAATTGCTCCATGCATCATCCAAAGAACTTTATCAAATCTAGATTTTTCAACTCTTTCTCCTTAATTTAGTTAATGATCGTGGATTTAGATCGCGTGCATGTTGTTATTGTGCACCGATGATGAAAAACGCAAGGACCTCATTTCAACTATATTTTAATTTGTCTATAATGCATTTTAACAAATTTTTGGCCCAGGCCACGTTATTTAATCTTTAATCGTTGTTTGCATTTATTTTAAGAACTCCGCAATTTCATCATCATGCGAGATGAAAAACAATATAAACTTTACAACTTGTTATTTAAAAAAAAAAGTTACGTATTTTCATCTTTAAAATGTACTTAAAATCCCTTTCCAATATAAATACATATTAGCAATATGAAACTTGAAACATTTTAATTCTGATGCTTCGAATACACTTGAAAAAGTAATCAAATATAAGTCAGATAGTCAAATAATATTTTACAGTTACAGTTTTATTTCAGAAATTTGTGCCTACGTCACACGTCACGTGCTAGAAGACCATCAGGAATAAGTGTTCCAATACTGACACTGGACGAGCACAACATTATGCTTACCATTTGTAAATCTTATTAAGGCAAAGAAAAAGTAAAAAGGACATTGATTTAGTTTTATAAACTTTATATTAGATAGAATTTCGACAGCATTAATAAAAGCAAACATAGAAATGCCTTGTATGACTCTGTTAATAAAAAAGAAATGCCGTTTTTAATAGCCAGGATTTATAGCCTCTCTCTCTCTCTCTCTCTCTGTACAAATGTCATATCTCTCTCTCTGTACTGACGTCATCTCTCTCTCTCTCTTCTCTCTCTCTCTCTCTCTCTCTCTCTCTCTCTCTCTCTCTCTGTACAAATGTCATATCTTTCTCTCTGTACTGACGTCATCTCTCTCTCTCTCTCTGTACAAATGTCATATCTCTCTCTCTCTCTGTACTGACGTCATCTCTCTCTCTCCTCTCTCTCTCTCTCTCTGCACAAATGTCATATCTTTCTCTCTGTACTGACGTCATCTCTCTCTCTCTCTCAGCCAGTATTCAATTTGTGTCAGTTATACCGCAGACTGTGCAGTGCTATTTGGGACAGAGTCGTCTGCACATCTTTAAAAAAAAGAAATAATGCGATTATTTAAGAAATGGGCTACAAAATGAAATGTAAAGAAAGACGGCTGCTTAAAGCTCTGTACCGCGCCCAATGTCCTTGGTCTGCTGCCTGGGGTAAGACATAATGTAAACAAGCCAACGACACGGTGGAGAGCTGATGACCAAATGCGCTCCCTAATTGGGTTAGCACGCACCTGCCTGGTCGGATCAAAGTCGGCATTTTTTCAAACAGGCGAGTAAAAACACCATAAAAATACTTTACTTTCATTTGGTTCTAATTGTTTAAAATAAAATGATTATTTTGTACGACACAAACAAACTTAACGATAGTAGACTCCTGAGTAAGAATACGGTTTTTTAAAAGAGAAAATTTGCATACTAACAATTAGAAAAAAAAGAAGAAAATTGTAAAATATAACTGAAATTTGTACACTTTCTTCTGAATGTAGTAAAAACAAACGGTAAGTTATCTTATTGCTGACGTACTGGGGATTCATAGAATTTGGTAACAGCTGCTCTTTGATTATTTATGCGTTTAAACGGATGCTTCATGCGATATAAAGTTCCATAGAAACCCAGATCTGGTCCACGTACGAACAACGGACAAGAAATAACAGAAGCTCCAGTAGTAAGCTGTAGACTTGAAGACAGACAATACGAAGATAACGAATTCAACAAACAGCCAGTTTCACATCGCACTGTTGTAAATGACAATCTGAGACGAATAGACTGCTAAGGAAGGTAAGTTTCCACAGAAAGTCGAGGTATTGACCACAACCTGACAGTTACAAAGGAATTTTATGATCGGTCTTTTTTTAAAAAAAAAAGAGAGAAAAATCCTTCAATGGGTTTTCCTCCCCTGTCATCAGAATTAGTGAGAGGGACTAAATGTTAAGGCCATTTGTCTTATCGATTTTCGGAAACAGAGCCGAAGGTCCGTCGACCCCCCCTTCAAGTGGAACATAAATTGAAAAAGAAAAAAATATATTAACACTAAAGCAAATTTCTTCCTGATAATCTGGTATCACCACCATCACCGTGATCCCGGGCCGTCCCCGAGTCAGGGGGTCGACAGTCTCCGACCACTAATCATTTACAAGGCAATAGAAAAGTTACCAAAGCGTCAGAAGAGAAATTAGACTAACAAAGTAAGCGATAAAAGTTGTATTCAGTATCCTTCGATCGATGACAGAAAGCATCAAATACAACTAAGATTTGTCAAAAGATTCTGTACATATATATATGGTGGTGAAGAATTCTGCATGCTCTGTACTCACGAAAGCTGAGACATGTCTCAAATCATGTAATGGCAGAAAAATTTATTTTAAATGAGAAGCTCGCTTTTCTACCACGTAGTGTATCCAACTGCCCCCCTTTTAAGGGATTCTCACTACACGTGGCGTTGACGTCATTTAAATTCCGCGTGTCAAGTTTCTTGTGCCGATTCGTTCGGTTCGCGCTGATATTTTCCCAAGAATTCATCAGCTCTGTTGGGTCGGCTATTTATTTTATGATGCGTAAATTTTGGGCTCACTCGTGCGTGGATAGTTTATTAATTGGCGGGCCAAGGTTCGTTCTGCAGACTGGTCGGTCACGGCGGGTTCGATGGAAGCGGAAAATTTGAAAGAAGGGTTGGAGGACTTGGAGCTGTTTTACCTTGAACAGTGAACAATTGGTCCGAGAAAAGAAAAGAACTAGCGAAAGTAATAATATTTCCTTTTCCGCCTTTTGCATGATGTAGAAGAAAGAATCCAGCCTCTTGTCAAGTACATCTTCGGCCAAGAGGGAGGAGCGCTTCGCTGAGACCGGCATCTCATCAGTGCCACGGCGGGTTGTTAACGGGCCATCGGAGGTCAAGGAAAGAATGATGGAGTAAGCAGACCGAAAAAAAATTCCGATTTTCTTGTCGTTTTTAATTAAACTATTTGATTTTGTGTAATCTATGATTGAAGACGGGTCATATTTCTCTTCAGTTTCTTCTAACATCGCTGTAATTTCACTCCATGGGTCAGAGAAATAATGGTAAAGGCTTTCAGTAGAGCGAGAGGCAGGTGGGTCGGGCAGCGAACATCCCTGGGCCCCCCCGGCCTCTTCTTGGTGCTAGTATTTCCGTTCTTTTCTTGTCCCGGTTGTAATTTAATGTCGAAAACTAGATTCGATAACAAACAGCAAAAGCTATCGCACAATTTTCGTGTTGTTTTTGGTCTAAGAACATCTCACAGTAGGGAGGCTAGGAGATAAAGAAGAGCGAGAAGAAACTATGGCAGAGAGAGAGAGATGACGTCAGTACAGAGAGAAAGATATGACATTTGTAGAGAGAGGGAGGGAGAGAGAGGGAGAGAGAGATGACGTCAGTACAGAGACAAAAATATGACATTTGTAGAGGGAGGGAGAGAGAGGGAGAGAGAGAGAGAGAGAAAGAGATGACGTCAGTACAGAGACAAAAATATGACATTTGTAGAGAGAGGGAGGGAGAGAGAGGGAGAGAGAGAGATGACGTCAGTACAGAGAGAAAGATATGACATTTGTAGAGGGAGGGAGAGAGAGGGAGAGAGAGATGACGTCAGTACAGAGAGAAGATATGACATTTGTAGAGGGAGGGAGAGAGAGGGAGAGAGAGAGAGAGAAAGAGATGACGTCAGTACAGAGAGAAAGATATGACATTTGTAGAGGGAGGGAGAGAGAGGGAGAGAGAGATGACGTCAGTACAGAGAGAAAGATATGACATTTGTACAGAGAGAAAGAGATGACGTCAGTACAGAGAGAAAGATATGACATTTGTAGAGAGAGAGATATGACGTCAGTACAGAGATAAAGATATGACATTTGTAGAGAGAGAGATATGACGTCAGTACAGAGAGAAAGATATGACATTTGTACAGAGAGAAAGAGATGACGTCAGTACAGAGAGAAAGATATGACATTTGTAGAGAGAGAGATATGACGTCAGTACAGAGAGAAAGATATGACATTTGTAGAGGGAGAGAGAGATGACGTCAGTACAGAGAGAAAGATATGACATTTGTAGAGAAAGAGATGACGTCAGTACAGAGAGAAAGATATGACATTTGTAGAGAGAGGGAGGGAGAGAGCGAGAGAGTTAGCAGCACGCCAGACCGAGCCGATGCTGACGAACTTGGGCTCTCCTTCGCGACAGTCTAGAAGGCTACCACCACAGTACTGCCAGACAGCCGTTTAGCTCACCATTTAGCGAGATAACGTACAAGTAAGCTGATTTACCCTCCCCAGCTCTTTCAATTTTTAAAGCATTTCTCCAAAATTAACAGCACTTTAACATCGCTACGCAATATCGGCCAGTGTCTTTTTTCAGATGCAGAGGTTGTCTGCCCCTTCCCCTCTCATAGAGAGAGCGAGAGCCGCCATGTTTAAACATATACCCAGCGGTTAGTTACTTAGTACTACTTAACTCGTGTCCGTAATGCCCCTGTGGATGGGAAAGAAAACGGCCAACCGATGAAGTCTAAACAGAGATCTTCAAGTCAGTCATTTGATATAGTATATCCTGTTCCTTACGTGTATATATATATAGTACAGCTAATTAACTTTTATGGATTGTTTCGTTAGACATTATAAAAATGACAGCATGCTGAGTGTGAATAATGGCAGGATGAGAGCCTCAGAGCGGGGGCAGGGCCGGCCCCGCTTGTTCTACACATGTTCGAGCCGGTGATATTTTGAGAAGAAACAGATCCGCTTAAATGAGGCTGCTAGGGTTTCCTCCGGGCTGCCCTCAGATGCCAAAGGTCGCAGAATTTTGGCATGCTTAGTAATTAACAGGATAAGGTTTTTTTTGTAGGCTTGTAATAATAAATGGTTGACAGGTTTGGGGACCCTGTGACCTCGGCGAACTCGATAGCCCGACTCGGTGGGCCGTATTACATGAGAGGTCAGCGCCAGGAAGAGGTGGAGGAGTAGAACGCAGCAGCCACAAACCGAGAAAACCGTTTTCTCTCATCTACTAAGCCTATCTCGCTTAGATACTCGACATAAATATTTACCAGAACCTCCTCCTCCTCCTCCCTCCTCCCTCCTCCTCCTCCTCCCCCCCCAACGTCTTCAGTTTGAGAAAAAAGAGAGAGGGGAATAAAGAAAGAACGCTTAGGTGAGTACTCGCGGGAAGAGGGATCTCCTTCGGTGTATAACGTAAATATCTCGGTTTTCTCCCGACTCTGGCTCGGCAGATATCGGGGGCCTGTCCATTGTTTATCAACAGCACATTAAGGGAAAGTTTAAATTAAGATCTCATTGATCAAAACCCACCACCCCTCCCGATTCTTTGAAAACATCAGCTTGATAACCAGCTCTCTGGCTCACCCGCCGAACTCCCCCTGGTGTTTATCGGCCCTTCTCCACTATTTATTTACTGTCCGACTACCGTCCTGTTGTTTCTGGTCTGTCAGTAATGCAGTTAACCGTGTTTGGTTTTACTAAATGTCCTTATCGCTGCATAGGGCGGATATATTGATGAAACCCTCCCCCCACAAGCTAACGCTTTAATCTGTTTATTCTCAGCATCTGGCAACCACTAGTACAACAACCGAGCTGACTGCCAGCGGTGATGTCAGGAGGGTACACGGGTTACTTCTCATGGACATCGTGCGCCTTACCACAGGTAATAATGCACAGCAACAGATTTCATTTTCCATTATTGACCACCCGACAAACAATTAACAAAAACCTCCCCGTATCATCGCTGATCAGAGTCTGAAATAATTACATTTGCTTCGGCTGCTGCTTAAGCTACAGGTGTACGGCCTGGTGGCATCAAATCCCAAATGGCTAAATATGCCATTGACAGACGAAGATAAATGTATGAAACAATGAACATAAAATTAATAGAAACGTAGTAATTAAATGTGGCCATCGTCAGCGATTAAAATTAGAACCTTATGAATTGGGCATTAATTCATAACGTAAATGTCCACAACAAAAAAATTAAGGTCGTCAACAGTCTTATCTTGTGTGAATTATCTATTAGACTATAGAGGCAGTAGTACCAAAAATCCAACTACCCGACCTTACATCAACCAATCGAACTACCCTACCATACAACAACAGATCGAACTACCCGACCTTACATCAACAAATCGAACTACATTACCATGCATCAACAAATCGAACCATCTACCATGCATCAACATATCGAACTACTCTATACATCAACAAATCGAACCACCCTACCATGCATCAACATATCGAACTACTCTATACATCAAAAAATCTAACTACCCTACAATGCATAAACAAATCGAACTACATTACCATGCATCAACAAATCAAACTACACTACCTTACATCAACAAATCAAACTACACTACCATTTATCAACAAATCGAACTACCCTACCTTACATCAACCAATCGAACTACTCTACCTTACATCAACAAATCGAACCACCCGACCTTACATCAACAAATCGAACTACCCTACCTTACATCAACAAATCAAACTACACTACCATACATACATCAACAAATCGAACTACACTACCATGTATCAACAACTCGAGCTACCCTACCATGTATCAACAAATCGAACCACCCGACCTTACATCAACAAATCGAACTACACTACCATACAACAACAGATCGAACTACTCTATACATCAACAAATCGAACTACATTACCATGCATCAACAAATCGAACTACCCTACCATGCATAAACAAATCGAACTACATTACCATGCATCAACAAATCGAACTACCCTACCTTACATCAACAAATCAAACTACACTACCATTTATCAACAAATCGAGCTACTCTACCTTACATCAACAAATCGAACTACACTACCATTTATCAACAAATCAAACTACACTACCATACATCAACAAATCGAACAACCCGACCATACATCAACAAATCGAACTACCCAACCATACTTCAACAAATTGAACTAACGTACCATGCATCAACAAATCGAACTTTCATACCATACATCAACAAATCCAACTACCTATCATACATCAACAAATCGAACTACCTTACAATGCATCAACAATTCCAACTACCTACCATGCATCAACAAATCAAACCACCCTATCTTACATCAACAAATCGAACTACCCTACCATGCATGAACAAATCGAACAACCCTACCTTACATCAACAAATCGAACTTCACTACCATGCATCAACAAATCGAACTACACTACCATGTATCATCAAATCGAGCTACCGTACCTTATATCAATAAATTAAACTACCCTAACTTACATCAACAAATCGAACTACCCTACCATGCATAAACAAATCTAACTTCACTACTATGCATCAAAAATAGAACTACACTACCATGCATCATAAAATTGAACTACCCTACCTTATATCAATAAATCAAACTACCTTACAATACATCAACAAATCGCCCTACCATACATCAACGAATCGAACTACCCTACCTTACATCAACAAATCGAACTACACTAGCATGCATCAACAAATCGAACTACACTACCATACATCAACAAATCCAACTACCTATCATACATCAACGAATCGAACTACCCTACCATACATCAACAAATCGAACTACCCTACCTTACCTTATCAACAAATCGAACAACCCTACCTTACATCAACAAATCAAACTACACTACCATTTATCAACAAATCGAGCTACTCTACCTTACATCAACAAATCGAACCACCCGACCTTACATCAACAAATCGAACTACCCTACCATGCATCAACAAATCGAACTACACTACCATTTATCAACAAATCAAACTACACTACCATACATCAACAAATCGAACTACCCTACCTTACATCAACAAATCGAACAACCCGACCATACATCAACAAATCGAACTACCCAACCATACTTCAACAAATTGAACTAACGTACCATGCATCAACAAATCGAACTTTCATACCATACATCAACAAATCCAACTACCTTACAATGCATCAACAATTCCAACTACCTACCATGTATCAACAAATCAAACCACCCTATCTTACATCAACAAATCGAACTACCTTACCATGCATGAACAAATCGAACTACACCATCATGCATCAACAAATCGAACCACCCTACCATGGCATAAACAAATCGAACTACCCTACCTTACATCAACAAATCGATCTTCACTACCATGCATCAACAAATCGAACTACACTACCATGTATCATCAAATCGAGCTACCGTACCTTATATCAATAAATCAAACTACCCTAACTTACATCAACAAATCGCCCTACCATACATCAACGAATCGAACTACCCTACCTTACATCAACAAATCGAACCAGCGTAACTTACATCAACAAATCGAACTACACTACCATGCATCAACAAATCGAACTAACCTATCATACATCAACAAATCGAACTACCCTATCTTACATCAACAAATCGAACTACCCTACCATGCATAAACAAATCTAACTTCACTACTATGCATCAAAAATAGAACTACACTACCATGCATCATAAAATTGAACTACCCTACCTTATATCAATAAATCAAACTACCCTATCATACATCAACAAATCGAACTACTCTACCTTACATAACAAATCGAACAACCCGACCATACATCGACAAATCGAACTACTCTACCTTACATCAACAAATCGAACCACCCTACCATGCATCAACAAATCGAACTACCCTACCATGCATCAACAAATCGAACCACACTACCATACATCAAAAAATGGATCCACCCTACCATGCATCAACAAATCCAACTACCTACCATGCATCAACAAATCGAACCACCCTACCATGCATCAATAAATCGAACCACCCTACCATGCATCAACAAATCCAACTACCTACCATGAATCAACAAATCGAACCACCCTACCATGCATCAACAAATCGAACTACACTACCATGCATCAACAAATCCAACTACACTACCATGCATCAACAAATCGAACTACACTACCATACATCAACAAATCCAACTACCTATCATACATCAACGAATCGAACTACCCTACCATACATCAACAAATCGAACTACCCTACCTTACCTTATCAACAAATCGAACAACCCTACCTTACATCAACAAATCAAACTACACTACCATTTATCAACAAATCGAGCTACTCTACCTTACATCAACAAATCGAACCACCCGACCTTACATCAACAAATCGAACTACCCTACCATGCATCAACAAATCGAACTACACTACCATTTATCAACAAATCAAACTACACTACCATACATCAACAAATCGAACTACCCTACCTTACATCAACAAATCGAACAACCCGACCATACATCAACAAATCGAACTACCCAACCATACTTCAACAAATTGAACTAACGTACCATGCATCAACAAATCGAACTTTCATACCATACATCAACAAATCCAACTACCTTACAATGCATCAACAATTCCAACTACCTACCATGTATCAACAAATCAAACCACCCTATCTTACATCAACAAATCGAACTACCTTACCATGCATGAACAAATCGAACTACCCTACCATGCATCAACAAATCGAACTACACTACCATTTATCAACAAATCAAACTACACTACCATACATCAACAAATCGAACTACCTACCTTACATCAACAAATCGAACAACCCGACCATACATCAACAAATCGAACTACCCAACCATACTTCAACAAATTGAACTAACGTACCATGCATCAACAAATCGAACTTTCATACCATACATCAACAAATCCAACTACCTTACAATGCATCAACAATTCCAACTACCTACCATGTATCAACAAATCAAACCACCCTATCTTACATCAACAAATCGAACTACCTTACCATGCATGAACAAATCGAACTACACTATCATGCATCAACAAATCGAACCACCCTACCATGGCATAAACAAATCGAACTACCCTACCTTACATCAACAAATCGATCTTCACTACCATGCATCAACAAATCGAACTACACTACCATGTATCATCAAATCGAGCTACCGTACCTTATATCAATAAATCAAACTACCCTAACTTACATCAACAAATCGCCCTACCATACATCAACGAATCGAACTACCCTACCTTACATCAACAAATCGAACCAGCGTAACTTACATCAACAAATCGAACTACACTACCATGCATCAACAAATCGAACTAACCTATCATACATCAACAAATCGAACTACCCTACCATGCATAAACAAATCTAACTTCACTACTATGCATCAAAAATAGAACTACACTACCATGCATCATAAAATTGAACTACCCTACCTTATATCAATAAATCAAACTACCCTAACTTACATCAACAAATCGAACTAACCTATCATACATCAACAAATCGAACTACTCTACCTTACATAACAAATCGAACAACCCGACAATACATCGACAAATCGAACTACTCTACCTTACATCAACAAATCGAACCACCCTACCATGCATCAACAAATCGAACCACACTACCATACATCAAAAAATGGATCCACCCTACCATGCATCAACAAATCGAACTACACTACTATGCATCAATAAATCGAACCACCCTACCATGCATCAACAAATGCAACTACCTACCATGCATCAACAAATCGAACCACCCTACCATGCATCAATAAATCGAACCACCCTACCATGCATCAATAAATCGAACTACACTATCATGCATCAACAAATCGAACTACACTATCATGCATCAACAAATCGAGCCACCCTACCATGGCATAAACAAATCGAACTACCCTACCTTACCTTACATTAAAAAATCGAACCACCCTACCTTACATCAACAAATCGAACTACCTACCTTACATCAACAAATCCAACTACGTACCATACATCAAAAAATGGATCCACCCTACCATGCATCAACAAATCGAACTACACTACTATGCATCAATAAATCGAACCACCCTACCATGCATCAACAAATCCAACTACCTACCATGCATCAACAAATCGAACCACCCTACCATGCATCAATAAATCGAACCACCCTACCATGCATCAACAAATCCAACTACCTACCATGCATCAACAAATCGAACCACCCTACCATGCATCAACAAATCGAACTACACTACCATGCATCAACAAATCCAACTACCTACCATGCATCAACAAATCCAACTACCTACCATACATCAATAAATCGAACCACCCTACCATACATCAATAAATCGAGCCACCCTACCATGCATCAATAAATCGAACTACCTACCATGCATCAACAAATCCAACTACCTACCATACATCAAAAAATGGATCCACCCTACCATGCATCAACCATTCCAACTACCTACCATGCATCAACAAATCGAACCACCCTACCATGCATCAATAAATCGAACCACCCTATCATGCATCAATAAATCGAACTACACTACCATGTATCAACAAATCGAACCACCCTATCTTACATCAACAAATCGAACTACCCAACCATACTTCAACAAATTGAAGTAACGTACCATGCATCAAAAATCAAACTTCCATGACATACATCAACAAATCCAAATACCTACCATACATCAACAATTCGAACTACCCTACCATGCATAGACAAATCGAACCACACTACCATGGCATAAACAAATAGAACTACCCTACCTTACATCAACAAATCTAACTTCACTACCATGTATCAACAAATCGAGCTACCCTACCTTATATCAATAAATCAAACTACCCTAACTTACATCAACAAATCGAACTACCTTACAATACATCAACAAATCGCCCTACCATACATCAACGAATCGAACTACCCTTCCATGCATCAACAAATCGAACTACCCTACCTTACATCAACAAATCGAACTACACCACCATGTATCAACAACTCGAACTACCCTACCATACATCAACAAATCCAACTACCTACCATACATCAATGAATCGAACTACCCTACCATGCATAAACAAATCGAGCTACACTACCATACATCAACAAATCCAACTACCTACCATACATCAACAAATCGAACTACAGTACCATACATTAGAAAATGGATCCACCCTACCTTTCATCAACAAATCGAACTACCATACCATGCATCAACAAATCGAACTACCTTACAATACATCAACAAATCGCCCTACCATACATCAACGAATCGAACTACCCTACCTTACATCAACAAATCGAACCAGCGTAACTTACATCAACAAATCGAACTACACTACCATGCATCAACAAATCGAACTAACCTATCATACATCAACAAATCGAACTACCCTATCTTACATCAACAAATCGAACTACCCTACCATGCATAAACAAATCTAACTTCACTACTATGCATCAAAAATAGAACTACACTACCATGCATCATAAAATTGAACTACCCTACCTTATATCAATAAATCAAACTACCCTATCATACATCAACAAATCGAACTACTCTACCTTACATAACAAATCGAACAACCCGACCATACATCGACAAATCGAACTACTCTACCTTACATCAACAAATCGAACCACCCTACCATGCATCAACAAATCGAACTACCCTACCATGCATCAACAAATCGAATTACACTATCATGCATCAACAAATCGAACCACACTACCATACATCAAAAAATGGATCCACCCTACCATGCATCAACAAATCGAACTACACTACTATGCATCAATAAATCGAACCACCCTACCATGCATCAACAAATGCAACTACCTACCATGCATCAATAAATCGAACCACCCTACCATGCATCAATAAATCGAACTACACTATCATGCATCAACAAATCGAACTACACTATCATGCATCAACAAATCGAACCACCCTACCATGGCATAAACAAATCGAACTACCCTACCTTACCTTACATTAAAAAATCGAACCACCCTACCTTACATCAACAAATTGAACTACCTACCTTACATCAACAAATCCAACTACCTACCATACATCAAAAAATGGATCCACCCTACCATGCATCAACAAATTGATCCACCCTACCATGCATCAACCATTCCAACTACCTACCATGCATCAACAAAACGAACCACCCTACCATGCATCAATAAATCGAACCACCCTACCATACATCAATAAATCGAGCCACCCTACCATGCATCAATAAATCGAACTACCTACCATGCATCAACAAATCCAACTACCTACCATACATCAAAAAATGGATCCACCCTACCATGCATCAACCATTCCAACTACCTACCATGCATCAACAAATCGAACCACCCTACCATGCATCAATAAATCGAACCACCCTATCATGCATCAATAAATCGAACTACACTACCATGCATCAACAAATCGAACCACCCTATCTTACATCAACAAATCGAACTACCCAACCATACTTCAACAAATTGAAGTAACGTACCATGCATCAAAAATCAAACTTCCATGACATACATCAACAAATCCAAATACCTACCATACATCAACAATTCGAAATACCCTACCATGCATAGACAAATCGAACCACACTACCATGGTATAAACAAATAGAACTACCCTACCATGCATCAACAAATCTAACTACCCTACCATGCATAAACAAATCTAACTTCACTACCATGTATCAACAAATCGAGCTACCCTACCTTATATCAATAAATCAAACTACCCTAACTTACATCAACAAATCGAACTACCTTACAATACATCAACAAATCGCCCTACCATACATCAACGAATCGAACTACCCTTCCATGCATCAACAAATCGAACTACCCTACCTTACATCAACAAATCGAACTACACCACCATGTATCAACAACTCGAGCTACCCTACCATACATCAACAAATCCAACTACCTACCATGCATCAACAAATCGAACTACCCTACCTTACCTTACATTAAAAAATCGAACCACCCTACCTTACATCAACAAATCGAACTACCTACCTTACATCAACAAATCCAACTACCTACCATACATCAAAAAATGGATCCACCCTACCATGCATCAACAAATCGAACTACACTACTATGCATCAATAAATCGAACCAACCTACCATGCATCAACAAATCCAACTACCTACCATGCATCAACAAATCGAACCACCCTACCATACATCAAAAAATGGATCCACCCTACCATGCATCAACAAATCCAACTACCTACCATGCATCAACAAATCGAACTACACTACCATGCATCAATAAATCGAACTACCCTACCATGCAACAATAAATCGAACCACCCTACCATGCATCAATAAATCGAACTACCTACCATGCATCAACAAATCCAACTACCTACCATACATCAAAAAATGGATCCACCCTACCATGCATCAATAAATCGAACTACACTACCATGCATCAACAAATCCAACTACCTACCATGCATCAACAAATTGAACCACCCTACCATGCATCAACCATTCCAACTACCTACCATGCATCAACAAAACGAACCACCCTACCATGCATCAATAAATCGAACTACACTACCATGCATCAACAAATCGAACCACCCTATCTTACATCAACAAATCGAACTACCCAACCATACTTCAACAAATTGAACTAACGTACCATGCATCAAAAATCAAACTTCCATGACATACATCAACAAATCCAAATACCTACCATACATCAACAATTCGAACTACCCTACCATGCACAGACAAATCGAACCACACTACCATGGCATAAACAAATAGAACTACCCTACCTTACATCAACAAATCGAACTACCTTACAATACATCAACAAATCGCCCTACCATACATCAACAAATCGAACTACACCACCATGTATCAACAACTCGAGCTACCCTACCATGCATAAACAAATCGAACTACACTACCATACATCAACAAATCGAACTACACTACCATGCATCAACAAATCCAACTACCTACCATGCATCAACAAATCGAACCACCCTATCTTACATCAACAAATCGAACTACCCTACCATGCATCAACAAATCGAACAACCCAACCATGCATCAACAAATCGAACCACCCTATCTTACATCAACAAATCGAACTACCCTACCATGCATCAACAAATCGAACAACCCAACCATGCATCAACAAATCTAACTACACTACCATGCATCAACAAATAGAACTAACCTATCATGCATCAACAAATCGAACCACCCAACCATGCATCAATAAATCGAACCACCCTACCATGCATCAATAAATCGAACTACCATACCTTTCATCAACAAATCGAACTACCATACCATACATCAACAAATCCAACTACCTATCATACATCAACAAATCGAACTACCCTACCATGCATCAACAAATCGAACTACCCTACCATGCATCAACAAATCGAACCACCCAACCATGCATCAATAAATCGAACTAACCTATCATACATCAACAAATCGAACTACCCTACCATGCATAAACAAATCTAACTACACTACCATGCATCATAAAATTGAGCTACCCTACCTTATATCAATAAATCGAACTACCCTAACTTACATCAACAAATCGAACTTCCTTACAATGCATCAACAAATCGCCCTACCATACATCAACGAATCGAACTAGCCTACCATGCATCAACAAAACTAACTTCCCTACCATTCATCAACAAATCGAACTACCCTACCATGCATAAACAAATCGAGCTACACTACCATACATCAACAAATCGAACTACACTACCATACATCAGAAAATGGATCCACCCTACCTTTCATCAACAAATCGAACTACCATACCATGCATCAACAAATTGAACTTCCATACCATACATCAACAAATCCAACTACCTACCATGCATCAACAAATCGAACCGCCCTACCATGCATCAACAAATCCAAATACCTACCATACATCAACAATTCGAACTACCCTACCATGCACAGACAAATCGAACCACACTACCATGGCATAAACAAATAGAACTACCCTACCGTACATCAACAAATCTAACTTCACTACCATGCATCAACAAATCTAACTACACTACCATGTATCAACAAATCGAGCTACCCTACCTTATATCAATAAATCGAACTACCCTAACTTATTACAACAAATCGAACTACCTTACAATGCATCAACAAATCGCCCTACCATACATCAACAAATAGAACTACCCTACCATGCATCAACAAAACTAACTTCCCTACCATTCATCAACAAATTGAACTACCCTACCATGCATAAACAAATCTAACTTCACTACTATGCATCAAAAATAGAACTACACTACCATGCATCATAAAATTGAGCTACCCTACCTTATATCAATAAATCGAACTACCCTAACTTACATCAACAAATCGAACTACCTTACAATGCATCAATAAATCGCTCTACCATACATCAACGAATCGAACTAGCCTACCATGCATCAACAAAACTATCTTCCCTACCATTCCACAACAAATCGAACTACCCGACCATACATCAACAAAACGAACTCCCCTACCATTCATCAACAAATCGAACTACCCTTCCTTACATCAACAAATCGAACTACCCTTCCTTACATTAACAAATCGAACTACCCTTCCTTACATCAACAAATCGAACCACCCTACCTTACATCAACAAATCGAACTACCTATCTTACATCAACAAATCGACTACCCTACCATGCATCAACAAAACGAACTCCCATACCATTCATCAACAAATCGAACTACCCTTCCTTACATCAACAAATCGATCTACTCTACCATGCATCAACAAATCGAACTAACCTACCATTCATCAACAAATCGAACTACCCTTCCTTACATCAACAAATCGATCTACCCTACCATGCATCAACAAATCGAACTACCTACCATGCATCAACAAATCCAACTACACTACCATGCATCAATAAATCGAACTGCCTACCATGCATCAACCATTCCAACTACCTACCATGCATCAACAAAACGAACCACCCTACCATGCATCAACAAATCGAACCACCCTATCTTACATCAACAAATCGAACTACCCAACCATACTTCAACAAATTGAACTAACGTACCATGCATCAAAAATCAAACTTCCATGACATACATCAACAAATCCAAATACCTACCATACATCAACAATTCGAACTACCCTACCATGCACAGACAAATCGAACCACACTACCATGGCATAAACAAATAGAACTACCCTACCTTACATCAACAAATCTAACTTCACTACCATGCATCAACAAATCTAACTACACTACCATGTATCAACAAATCGAGCTACCCTACCTTATATCAATAAATCGAACTACCCTAACTTACATCAACAAATCGAACTACCTTACAATGCATCAACAAATCGCCCTACCATACATCAACGAATCGAACTAGCCTACCATGCATCAACAAAACTAACTTCCCTACCATTCATCAACAAATCGAACTACCCTACCATGCATAAACAAATCGAGCTACACTACCATACACCAACAAATCGAACTACACTACCATACCTCAGAAAATGGATCCACCCTACCTTTCATCAACAAATCGAACTACCATACCTTTCATCAACAAATCGAACTACCATACCATGCATCAACAAATTGAACTTCCATACCATACATCAACAAATCCAACTACCTACCATGCATTAACAAATCGAACCACCCTATCTTACATCAACAAATCGAACTACCCTACCATGCATCAACAAATTGAACAACCCAACCATGCATCAATAAATCGAACTACCCTACCATGCATCAACAAATCTAACTACACTACCATGCATCAACAAATAGAACTAACCTATCATGCATCAACAAATCGAACCACCCAACCATGCATCAATAAATCGAACTACCATACCTTTCATCAACAAATCGAACTACCATACCATGCATCAACAAATTGAACTTCCATACCATACATCAACAAATCCAACTACCTATCATACATCAACAAATCGAACTACCCTAGCATGCATCAACTAATCGAACTACCCTACCATGCATCAACAAATCGAACCACCCAACCATGCATCAATAAATCGAACTAACCTATCATACATCAACAAATCGAACTGCCCTACCATGCATAAACAAATCTAACTTCACTACTATGCATCAAAAATAGAACTACACTACCATGCATCATAAAATTGAGCTACCCTACCTTATATCAATAAATCGAACTACCCTAACTTACATCAACAAATCGAACTACCTTACAATGCATCAACAAATCGCTCTACCATACATCAACGAATCGAACTAGCCTACCATGCATCAACAAAACTATCTTCCCTACCATTCCACAACAAATCGAACTACCCGACCATACATCAACATATTGAACTAACCTACCATGCATCAACAAATCCAACTACCTACAATGCATCAACAAATCGAACTACTCTACTATACATCAACAAATCTGACTATCCAACCATACATCAATAAATCAAAGTATCCTTCCGAACTACTCTATCTATCATTCGTCAAGAAGCCTAAATAGATCCCCATCTTGACTACCTCATAGTTTTCTTCAGTGGTAAGGAATTAGCATCATGGAATACTTGTCTTTAGCTAGCAGTCGAGGACAGAAAAAAGTCTCACCTGGAAAAACTAAATATAGGGCACACCTCAGGTGGTAAATAAATCACGTAACACAACGGAGACCATTGTTTTTTATATACAGAAGAACAGGTAAAAGAAGCCAGATCTCAAGTCGAGCTTACTTTCTCCATATTATTGCAAGGTTCTGAAGCAATTTTTCAAAGGTTTTCTAAAAACGTATTTATTATTTTTTCTGCATAAATCCTGCAGGTGCGAATGTCGTTTTTGTTACCTGACTGCGGTTACAGTGTTGCTGCCTTTCTATTATTGTATTTTTCCAAAGTTAACAAATGAGAACAAAAACAAAAAAAAAAACGGTGATTGTCACGTGCAGCTTGGTCGCCATCTTCTTATTTCGATAATCCAATTATTTCTCAAATAACCGTTATATTTTTGCTGTTGCTCTTACAGATATGATTCTCTGAAAGCTTAGTAAATATAAATATATTAAAAAAATTTTTTTTGTTTTTCCTGTATCGTCAATATCCCATAACAAAGTGTCGTTATGAGACATTTGACAGCTGAGATACCGAAGGTTAGCGCAATAGAGAAAAACTGAATGGACACATTAAACTCCACACTGCTAACTAAAAAATATTTTTTAAAAAAAATACAGTGTCCTCCCAAAAGAGATGCTAAGCAGTTTTTTATCACCTAAACGTTTTTTTCTCCAAGCAAGCATCCAATTTTTAAACTAAATCTTGTCTGGATGGGAAACCAACAACATAACAAGTCGTCGTGACACCACGGTGTCGTCAAAAATGGAACGAACCCCTTTTGTGGCTTTAGCTGTAACTAACGCGTTGTTATTTCCTTTCTTCTAGTGATTTCGGTAAAAAGGAACCGCGCAGATGTTTTGAAAAAAATTTACAGCAAAATAGCAACTCTGAGATGGGGATTGTCTTTTCTGGTTAGACATTTACTGAGGTAGAACGACACCTGATGACGCTGTCAGCCCACAGGTATTCATTCGTCAGATCGTCTTTGTGGTATCAATGAAGATGCTGACCAGAACGTTTGTAAATCCTAAATGGAATTAACTTTTGCATGTTTACACTGGAACCACTTAGCCATTACTTACAGCAAAACGTCTTAAAGGTTTGTACGTTAACAAAGGGTAAGCAACTGCGTATAGAACATCTGTCGAGTTCCCGTATAGTAAAACAAGAGGATCTCTTTAACATATAGTTACTAACTCATGCTTGCTAACCTTCGTGTGTGCGCTTTAAAACGCTCTTAAAGATATTCAGCCTGGAAGCAGGGTGCACTTCGCATGTATTAAATAGGTTTAGTTGGGTATTTATAGGGAAAAATAAATTTCAAGCAATAGTTAAAAGTTATTCAAAATAGGATTGAGTTTGGAAATTAGGGAATTTTTTTGTGTGTAGAACATGGAAAGAAACTTAGGAAAGAGAGACTCCCTAACCCTATTTCCAACCCGTCGACTGCAGTCAATATCTACAATTAGACAATTTGTAATTATTTCTCGAATATTATCTTTTTTTTTTTGTTTAACCTATGCTGGAAATTAAATAGATATCTACAAAATAAAGATGTTTTTTTTTTTTTTCTTTCCTCTTCTTACATCTAAAATCTGCTGCTGAAGAAGTCTGGTGTAAGCAAGAACTTTATAAAACGAAAGTAGCTAACGTCCGGCAAAGGTGATTACCTCCATTTTACAAGTATGGAAACAATAAACAATAATATCCATTTTCGGTAAAAGACCAGGTAACTGTTTTATCTACCACACTACAAACTGTTGTTTTAACACTTATATTAACAAGCAATGCTTTAAAAAATTCTACTTCTAACCCTGAAATACTTGACTTTGGGGAGCTCCTGTACTACAAAAAGGAGAGACTAACGATATGTTTTAAGTTAAGACAAAAACCTCTGGAAAATCAAAACAGTAAAATTGTTAGCGGATGGTTGATAACGACAGAAGGCGTAGGTTTGAATCTGCTTTCTTCACTTAGCTATTTACTTAAGCAGTAGTATCCGGAAAATGTGATGCACGCTGGCGTCACACCAGTCATTGATGAGCCCTTGACTTTTTTCTTAACACAACACAACATCCTTCTGTTTCAAATTGCATCCCCACACCATGTAGCGCTTCTGCGGTGATGCAAAAAAAATTTTCCCCCTTTTCTTTTGGTTAGTTTAATATTGATTGAAGTTTCAAGAAAAAAAAATATTTTACGTACCATTTTCCACTTCGCTGACAATTTCTAGCAAAAGCAGTTAGGTGGTTATTTCTATTTGTTTTTAAACTTAAGAGTATTTCGATTGCGTCTTGACAGCATAGCACTGACGTGCACTGTGATAACCGACTGCCGTAGACTTCAGAGCGCCATCTGGAGGTTCTTTTTTGTCTAAAAGGAAATCGCGAGTTTACAGAATTACCGCGGAATATTGGTTCATTTAGCGCGGACGAAGAGGTGACATAATAATTAGCTATTTTCTTGTTTTTTTAATGTGTTTGAACAACATATTGTTATTCACAAACAGAGAGAATGACGTCATTACAGGAAGAGAGATGACGTTAGCACAAGGAGAGAGAGATTTTTCCTACGAGTATTCATTCTGGAGCTGCTCAAATGGCCGACACCACGACCAGTTCCATAGATAACGGATGACCTCTGACCCGAATTTGAAGTTACGTAAATTAGCAGGTCTCTACTGTTGTTGTTTTCCGTTCTGTCCGTGCTCTAAAATTTCAGAGCTAAGATTAAAGTCAAAACAGGTATTTAGGAGAACCCAGCATTCAAGCTAAGTTTTCCACACACACACACACACAACACACCTAGAGTTATGATTCACACTGGGAAAACTCGATTATGTCTGACAGATGTGTTATTTATTTATTTCAAGTTTTAAAAGTCAATTTTTCCGACTAAAGGAAACAATTGATCATCTAAATTTCCACGTGTTTCAGAAACCACTGGTAGCGTTTTCTCAATCCGTAAACTCCATATAAAAAGCACACCTGATTAACTACCTGCTCATTCTACATAAACTACAAAGCCTCTGTATTCCCAACAATTCTGGATATTACACTTCCTCTGACGAAAAGCCATCCGGCTTCTTTCCTCCTAACTCGATTATTTGTTTTCCAGCTTTCTGTTTGTCCTTCCGGTTATAACCCGAATACATAGCCGATTATTGGTGCACGTGATCCGGAACACTAGGTTGATGCCGGTTCAAAGTATTAAATGCAAGACTATCACTGAAGCTGCCGCTGGAACTCTTGACTCTGCGAGGACGACAGAGCTGTTTTTCTGTTTAAGTCCCTACATGTGGCGGACGTCCAAACAACCTAGAAGTAAAACCAAGTCGCACCAAACCGGTTCGGCTCCAAATCGAAGTCTGACGAGCACCAACTCCGCTGTCGGTTCTGCTCCACCCACTCTCGCACCTTGCGTGAAGCTAGAGGCTCCTTGGACTAATTCGGCGTCAGGATGGCTCTGTTTACGGGCTGGAATTTGTTCTGTCCGGAATCGACGACGTTCCTTCTGTTCAGTTACAGCACGTAAAATTAGGTTTGAGTTCAATCGCCTCATGTTGCTTTACTTTTGTACAGTGACTTAAACCGGACTTTGATATTAATTCGTAAATTGAGATAAAAAGCAACAGAAAAACAGCGTGAAATCATTGCAGAATAAATGCAGCATGTCTGGCAGCCGTATTTTACAGTTAGCTCGGTGGTTATATTATTTAGACTTGGCAGTTTGCATAAAATGTCGGCCTTACTATTTAATGATGGGTTTTGATGTGACAGGCAATGACAGAACGGGCAGCTTCCATGGGCACTTTCAGATAAAATTATGGTCGGACAAGGACTAGATAGAATTGATCTATACATTGAAAACATAACTTGAGTGGTACTAAGAGGCAGGAAATCACATTACTGTTTGAAATAATTTCAATCAGTTGTCAACGTTCGGAAGCGAGCTAGGCAGATGTAATTACGTCGTGATGTCGTCAGACATAGGGGGCGCTGACCCCATCCTTCCCGAACAAATTCTCCAGTATGTGCTTAACCCGAAATGGTGACCCTTTCCACTTCATCGCTGATTCATACAAAAGCAGGGAGATGAAACAAATCCATCTTTCATTAACTTGCAAAACAACGCAAAACATCTGTACGGCTCCTGACCCGGACGACTCACAAAGGTCACTGGCTGCCATATTTTAGCTATTCCAGGACATGGGTATGAATGCAAATGAACGAGAAATTTATTTGAAACTGTCTCTTAAGTTAAAACAGATACACGCAGTGTTAGCTATGCATTTCTGCAGCAGATAATTTTAAAGAATAAAAAAAAAAATAACAACAAACAAACAACACTATACTTTCGCTCTCCGGGCACGTGGTTAAGAATAGAGCAGGACCTGAAGCTAAATCCTGACCAAATTTTTCTAAGACGAAATGTAGAGGATTTTTTCGCCGTACTTCTTCCCCCCCAATCCTTATATAGTATTTGTTTTAATCGTTGTAATGTTTTTCTTAATACGCGGTAAATCTGCTTATGTACACTGCCCCGGTGCTAACTGAGTAATGAATGCTACAGTAACTTCCAGGTGTCAAGAGTATTTACACATCCAGAGCTTTTATAAAGGTGTCATCATATCTGTGGTTTTTAATCTATGCTCTTTTTTCCGAAATTATGCAAAAATAAAACTCTTTAATTTGCACAGTTTTAGAAATCACATTAGTAATCTTTGAAAATTTTGGTATTGGCTACCTTAGTCTAGTTGATAGAAGACAGGAAGTCATGACCATCAGTACAATTCTTCATAAGTTAATACTGTCCACACTAAGAACACTTACCGGTGATTTACTTTATTCACTAACAATTTGATTACTAACAATGTTTTTTCCTGATATTTAACCATGCCGGAACCATGGCCCTTATTAGTATTAGTAACTGTTTGACTGAAGTATTTATCGGCGTTAAATCGTTACTTTTAATAGTAGACAAACGATAAAAATTCAAACCCATGGTGCTGCTAAGCCTGCTCGTTTTACCCATAATGTCTTGAGAGTTGTTAGAACTTATCGTTACTTTCAATTTATTTAAAATCAAATTTAATAAACTAAATTTATCACTGACGCTTCACGCTCTATTGCATGCATTTCACATGCTATTTTTATTTTTTTTAAATCTCAGCTGCTGAATAAAAGAAATGTGACAGAATCTGTTTTGAATTGTGTTTTTTGTTGTTTTAGATTATTATTATTATTATTATTATTATTATTATTATTATTATTATTATACGTGACAATTACCATATGTGTATGATTACTTGTATTGTGTAGATGCTGCTATTATATCATACGCCAATATCTACATGGGAGACAACTCTGATAAGAGAGTGTAGTGCCGGGGTTATCCGCTAGAAGCGCTGACTATGTTGCGCCACGAGGGGCCTAGGTATTTTCGACTTCGTAATCCCTACTATAATTCTCTGTTTTCAGATGGGAGGAAACAGGAGTGCCCGGAAAAAACCCAGACTGCCGGCTGATGAAGAACTAGAAAAAACCACGCCAAGGTGGTACGGCACACCGAGCCTAAACACAGGCCTCGACTTGGCAGTCCGGTAAACTAACCAGTGTACCACCGCCGAATAATTTTTTTTCTTTCTTAATCTTGATTGATACTGGAAACGATCTTTATGACGTTTTCAGTATGAACTACTGGTACTGCACGACTGCAACTAATAACACAGGTTATGAGTAACACATAGGTGTATTCACTTCTATAAAATAGTTTTAAAATGCATTTAAAAAGAGCGGAAACACAGTAAAAAAAGGCAAGAACAGTAGCTTTAATAAATGTAGAAGAGGAATTCAGACGAAGGTTTGTAAAGATTAAGGGATATCTCGGGAGGGAGTTAAAAGTACATAAAAATGACAACGGAAGAAAGAGAAATGTTTGAGGGACATTTTATGCTTGAAAACATAAACATTAGGGTGGTCCATAAAATCGAACATCTGAATTTCTTTGCTCCCTGGCCTGATTCTGTTTCCATTTAGGTAAAAAACATTGTATGCAAAATTTGAAACCAATCAAATAATATTTAGAGGTGGCTCAACAGTCTACAAGTTTTGAGATTTTCCTTCATAGCGCATATTGCATCATCTTCTGATGCGCCAGCATGTAAGTGTTGCATCATCTTTTATCAGCCATTCAGTTCATCACTAGACTCGTCTGTGAGAGGTTGCTAAGGTGTTTCCCTTGTGTATTTCTCAACAAGTTCTGAGATTTTCCTTCATAACGCATATTGCATCATCTTTTATCAGCCATTCAGTTCATCACTAGATTCGTCTGTGAGAGGTTGGAAAGGTGTTTCACTTGTGTCTTTCTTCCCATATTCCTTCAAGATGTCGAAAACACGTGGTTTTTACCTAATTGAAGAAACATCTAATGAAATTCTTGGTGCTAAACTCCCCAGCAAGGAACAAGTGCTAAGTGTTTTTTTGCATCACCATATTACAAAAAACAAAAGTGTTAGTGAAAGTGCAGACATAGTAACTGGGGAAGTAGAAGCTTACTGGAAAAAGTCTAGGCTTCCTCTTCAAAGGAAAGACAAAATTATAGAAAAAGTAAAGAAATTATTCAATCAGTGGAAACTTTTGAAGAAAAATAAAGGGAGAGGAGGAAAACAAGAGGCAAATGAAAAAGAATTCAAAATCGCAATGAAAAACTTATTTGATGTGGCACATGCTAATGCGATGTCCTTAATTAGCATTCAAGAAGACAAAGACTTCTTAAAAGCACAACGAGAACCCGGCCGCCGAGGCTCAATGAGCGGAAAAGACACAAAACTGGCAGCATCTGAAGCAAGATCACAACAGCGAGAACAAGAGCTAAAGAGACGCAGACAAAAACACACTGCTGAAGCCGAGGCATCTACAAGTCAGGTTATACTAGAAGAATCTTCTTCATCAACAGAGGTAGATGAATCTTCAGAGTCATCTTCAGAATCATACAACAGACAGAGACAGAAGGAAGAAACTCCACAAAGAAAGAGGTTTCGACAAATGAATGTATGGACCCCAGATCTTACAGCAGCTCTGGATAGGACAGGAACAACTGATCGGAATGCTCTGTTTGTTGTAGCTGAAACGGCCAAAAGTTTAGGACATGATCCCAGCAAGATTAACATCAGCCGTTCTAGTGTCAAGCGCTATAGAGAAAAGCATCGTCAGAAAATGTGGACGGATTTACACAATGCATTCAAAGCTGAAGGGAAAACCTGCATTGTTCATTGGGATGGCAAGTTATTACCCTCTCTCCTCTGTTCAACTACATCCGTTGACCGCCTGCCAGTTTTGATTACAGATGTCTCTACTGGAGAAACACAGCTTCTTGGTGTTCCAAAACTGAGTTCAGGAACTGGCGAGAATCAAGCTAAAGCAGTTTATGAATTGTTATATGAATGGTGTTTGGAAGGAAAGGTTGCAGGCTTCTGCTTTGATACAACTGCATCAAATACAGGACGTCGAGCTGGAGCATGCATCCTTCTGGAACAGAGACTTGGACACACAGTCCTTAATTTAGCATGCCGCCATCACATTAATGAAATACTTCTTGCTGCAGTATTCTCTACATGCTCCGGAGATTCCTCGGGTCCCGATGTCCAACTTTTTCGTCGGTTTCAAAAGAAATGGAGCTCCCTTGACCAGTCTAATTACCGAACTGGAAAGGACTTGAAGGTGATGCAGCCTGACAGGGAGCGTATCCTTAAATTTTCAGAATCCAAGTTAGCACAGGGTAATCACAGAGACGATTACAAGGAATTCCTTGAGTTAGCTATTGTTTTCCTGGGAGGGAACCTTCCTGGTTTCAATTTCAAGAAACCTGGTGCTTTTCATCATGCCAGATGGATGGCAAAAGTGTTGTATTGTCTCAAGATTTGGATGTTCCGTGGCCAACTTAAACACCTTACTAAACGGGAGGGGTCTTGCGTTTGTGATGTGAGTATTTTCTCCATCCTTATTTATGTGGAAGCATGGTTTTCTGCCCCTGATGCTGCAGCTGCTCCTCGAAAAGATTTGGAGATGCTAAGGAAACTACAGTCTTTCCATAATGACCGTGTCGGAAGAGCAGCTAGAGAAAAAATGCAAAACCATCTGTGGTATGTATCAGAGGAGCTTGTGGCATTGTCTCTGTTTGATGAAGCGGTTTCAGTACCGACAAAGCGGGCTATAGTGTCAGCCATGATCCCTGAAGAATCAGATAAGAGTGATGGGTCTGCTGATGAAGATCCCCCTAAACGTGTCACATTACAAGGTCCCATGATTCCACCACTCGAGTCTTTTGCAACTCGCAAGTCAGTACGTTTGCTGGAATACCTGGAAATCAACAGTGACTTCCTTAATGAAGACCCAGACATCTGGAAAGATAATATTTCATTCAAAGAAGGTCTGAAAAAAGTAAAAAATCTTCCAGTAATCAATGACGTGGCTGAGCGAGGGGTCCAACTCATCGAGGATTTCAATGCCCGACATACAACAAAAGAAGACCAACTACAGTTCCTTCTGGCTGTTGTATCACAGCACCGACAGATGTTTCCCACATCTTCAAAGTCCCTACTAGCATCTGGACCACATTGAGTGATTGGCAACCATGATACCCCCGTCTATGAGCGGATAATACCCAGTTGTCTGACGAAAACTGGGGGGATCCAGGAGCCTGCAAGATAGGGACTTTGAGCCACCTCTAAATATTATTTGATTGGCTTCAAATTTTGCACACATTGTTTTCTACCTAATTGGAAACAGAAACAGACCGGGGAGCAAAAAAAATCATACTTTTAATTTTCACCCCTATGGACATGGACCACCCTAATAAACATGTTTAGGAACCGTCGAATTAGGGCACTCTCACAATACCGAATAGATCAGGGTGTTTGGAGTCACGTGATTCAAATAGAAACCCTTGTGGACAAAAGTCGGTAAAAAGATGAGATAACTCTGAGGTGCTAATGAAAGAAAGATGATATTATAGTGTCTTATAGCCTGAACAACAGGAAAATGCTCAAATGTGAAGAAACACAGGTATAAAATTTGAATCTTAAATAAATGGAAACCTGTCCCAAACCATTAATAGGATAATTTTCCCGTAGATCTGGATGGTTAAATAAAACCTAATCTTCGCGGAAATTAAACATCTGTATATATATATAACACAATTGTTAACTCAACTGTTTCTATCACGAATAACTTCTGTTTCTGCATTAGAGAGGATTGTTATTAGACTTAGTATTTATATCTGAAAACGACCTTTAAGTAACGTGAATATTTAACCATTCTGTAACAATGACCACACTTCTCTAAAAGCTTATATTAATTTTAATTAAGAATGCAGAAATGCTTGACTTAATAAATATGATTATTCAGGTTTAGACGAGAAAATAAACACGGAGCCATTTTCCTCGTTGCTAACTTAAGGAGCTATAAATTTATTCCAAGAAGATCGTTTGATAAATGTAAAAGAAATCAAAAATGAATTAACTTTATAGTACTAATGACTAAATTGGCAAAATAAAAAAAAACAAAAAAAACAACTAATTTTAAGAAAAGGTTAGCCAGTAATATTAAGACTGACTGAAAATTGTTTTATTTGTATCTTAGCTCGAGCAGGGAGGCAGGTGATGAAAGTAGACATGCTAGAGAGTGCATTAGAATTCATGAAAGAGGAATATTTTAAATTTTAAAATGCTCATTTAATTTAACAGTATTTTTATATCCGAGAAGACAGATTTTTGTATTTCCAGAAGTGGAACAAACTTCTGCAGAGCACGCACTAATACCGTATTTATTATGGAAAATATAATTTGAGATAAATCACCTAAAAGGCTGAAAATCTTGATAAGATTTCCCCCCCCCAAAAAAAACCCCGGCTCAGTTCATTTGTAAACTTATAGCTATTTATTTGATTCATTATTACAGAAAGTTTTCCTAATAAATGGAGAGTTATGATGTTAAACGTGATCTTTAAAAGACCATAAATGTTATTCTGGTAATTGTAGGCCAGTTATTTGAACTTCAGTGGTATGCGGAGTTTCAGAATCCATGGATGAAGAAAACTTACAAAATCATTTTATTGCAAATAATAATTTAAGAGATTCTTAGCCTGGGTTTGAGTCTTTTTTTTAAAAAAAAGCACCTTGCTAAATTTTTCTGTAATGTTTGGAAGACTAAAATAGGTTGGTCGATGGTAATAATAATAAAAAAAAACAGCTTGAATTTAGTATAGATTTTAATGAAGTTCCACTTAAGAGATTTATAGAAAACGTTACAGAAATATAAATGTATGCGAGGGGAGACTACTCTTTATCATGTAGAGTAGGATGCTCAAATAAACACGCTGCGCAGACTTGCTCACATTCTAATTATCACTTACAAACGCCAAGAAAAGTTATAGCTAAACTGAAGAAATCTAAGCTTCGTCTCCACTGCAGTAAAGAGTGTTGGTTTCATTACTGCATCTTCTCACAAGATGAAAGGAAAAGTCAGCATTTCGACCTATGATACGTAAGATTGGAAAAAAATTTATTCATTTATTACTATATCCTTTATAAAAATTTGTTTCAGAGCTTTAAGGTATCACTAATACACGTTCACATGTACCAGGTATTTACTAGATATTGTTGACAGTTACGTTTTGAAAGACTGGAATATTATGGCTTTTCTTGCTCAACTACTTGAAGTAGGAACTCTGATTTCTATCTTTAGTTATGCTGTTTGCGTAGTCTTGGATTATCTCGATCGCTCTCTCTGTTAGATCGTCCACGACCTTAACGCGACTTTCGAATTCGGAGGGACCTTAAAAAGTCAGAGCTATTGGCCCGCTGACTTGAGTATTCAGCCAACCAAATCTGTTTTGAGGTTAAGAGTTTTGACTTACCACCGATGAGAGATACCAGTTTGGCAGGTGGGTTAGGTGCAGAAAAGGTGGACTCTTTCCATCACCTTAGTGGTGTAGAGTTTTGGGTAGCTTTCCGAGCAACATTTGACCTATCATGCTGCAACACAATTTGGGAAGAGTGAGAAGGGAGCTATTTGATTCCTTTAAGTGTCACTCAAACCCTGTGATAGCCGCTCTAGTTATTTCAGGATAAGTTCTGCGGTATTTATCGAGATCACGCCATAATTGAAGATTATTTAAAGGAGCGCTCCTTCAACAGATGCAGATAGTTAGGGTTTCACATATATGAGAGTATCGAAGCTGTAAATCCTCCTCAGGATCATTGCCCAGTTGCGGACCGAAAGCTTATATCTATGCCGAATATAAAACTTACCACTTCTAACGGACATGATGAAGATGACCTTGGCATATTCTCTATAATTATCTCGAGGCAGAGAATTTTTGCTATCAGGATAGGTTAGTATTGTGCGTAATAAGTTGATATGGCAATATTCCTGCGCTAACTAAATTTTCGGTTCTTGAGGTCAAGAGTTTCGAAGTTTTTTATTGCTCTCTCTAAAATTAATCCAAGATATCCTCGATTCTTTAAGTTCTTAATTTCTATGATCGAAATGTTCGTCTAAGAAAGGGTGCGCCATACTGCGCAGACAGTTCTTTCAATCATATGATACCGACAAACTAAGTAAAATAAGCTTTTTCCAATAAGAATTCCACCTTCATGCAAGCATCTTTTATCCATCCAGAATCTGAATCCGCAGTATGGAAGACGTTTAATTATGCTTCGCACAAGGTCCCACACGATCTCGGGAGCATAACTGGCGTTAGCTTGCGTCGTATCAGTTCTATTTTAATTACTTGGATTTAAAAAAAAACAACAAACTTTTATACATAGTCAACTATGCCTGATATAAGGATCGCTGGCCACTTTATTCGGAAATTATTATATATATATATATATTTTTAAATTCCAATGCAAGGCAAAATATTCGAGAAGCATGAACGTAGTTTTAATCTCTTCTGCATTTTGACGAATTTTATTTCCGCATGTTCTTGCGCTTGTCTTCGGAAACGTTATCTGGTTCAAATTAATGCCATCTTCGTATACAACTGCAGCCATACACGCAGTGCTCCCTGACCACCAGAGAATTTCGAACGATCTGCCATTAGAGATATTTCAGGACTTCTAAACGGATCGCGTGAAAGCTTCAGTGTCACAGTTTTTGGTGCCAGCTGTCTAGTTGTTTTCCGAGTCGTAAGCCCGAGGATCGTGTGAGTGATCATCATTAGCAGCTACTTTGGATTTTGCTTTTCAGCATCTTTTCAATTTGATCTTTCTCCAACCAATTTTCCTGTCATACACCTTATTTTCCGTTTCCAAATAACCACACCCCCCAACTTTCTCGCCTTTTAAATCTTCGACAAAGGTTTGTTCCGTTTTTTTTGTTTTTTTTAAAAACGAGATTCGCTTCTCTTTTTTTCCGCCAAAGTTTTATAGTCTTTATGAAGATTTCTAAAAATAAAATCTTAGCCTTTACTTTGTCTCGGCGCTGTATTTTAACGACACCGTTCTTGGACGCCCAGAGAAACGTTTCATCAGCAAAAACGTTGTCAGGGTCTTAGAACTTCCTTCGCCTTGTTAAACCTTCTTTCAAACAAGAAAAGAATTATCACAGACCATCAACCTTAGTTGGAATTCTATAAACGGGCATTTTGTTCATGGTTTCCCGAAAAGCCAAACTTCAGTGTATCTTTGCTGCGTTTGTAGCGTTTGGAACTTCAAGTTTCCCCTCCGCTGTTTTTAAAATGCTTTTTTCTTTTTATGTCGACGGCGCTGTGACGGACCTTCCTCCATTCTGCCTGTGGCGAAGTGTTCATTTTATTTACCCATTAATTGTATTGGTAATGTATAAATTTTGTAGATATCGCAGCCTTTTATGCTTGTATTATTGTCGGCAAATAGGGCAGATGCAGTCCGCTCTATAAAGAAGGGCGGTGAAAAAATATCATTTAGAATGCTTGTCTTTTAGATGGCAGAACAGGAGATGAAAATGAGATTACAAAGTTGATTTGACCAGATGGCGAGGCTTAGACTGATCGACATGGGCTCAAATTTTATGTCTCGTGCTACGATGAATGTAATATAAAAATGATCGCAGTTTTGAGCACGACTCCGAGAGAAACTGTTTTTTTTGAAGAAGAAGAAGAAGAAGAAGAGGCCTAAAGTGTAGGGAAATTTTTAAAAAAAACAACACAAAAACGGACAGCCCCATGTCACAGAAGTATCATCATTACAGCTAAAATTCTCTAGTAGAGTTTTATAGGGTTTGGTTTTGAGGTCTTTAATATTGAAAAGATTTTTGTTGTTGTTGTTGCAAGTAAAACAGTAATTCGGGATAAACTGGATTATAGAATAAAATGAATCGCGTTATCATCACTGGTGCCTAACGTATACGGGTAGATAGTTTTTAGTGCTGCAAATACGTTGCGCCATCTAGCGATGGATGGCTAGCTTGCGTGTTCATGAATCTTTACGGTCGCTGACTCCGTTTGCATTTTACATACACTGGCTAACGTGAGGAACAGCAGAAGTATAGAAAACTTGTATTATTAGAAATTTGGATAACTATATTATCTTCTTAGGATAACACTAGCCAAAGTTGTATAAGTTCCTATTGCATATGCGGTGTTAAAAGGCAAGATATGAAGTGTTTGGGGCAAAGTTGATCTATTTAAATGGGTCAAAGTGGATTTCGTTTTTCTTAGCATAAATGGTAATATATGTAAAGAATATGAAAGTCTAAGTTAACTATCATTTATACATAAATGCCAATGAGTACAGAAGTGTAAAGGTTGACTAACATTTTTAAATATTCCAAGAACGTATTGAAAAGTATAACATCACTTCCAGCATCAGTGCTCATGCGCAAGAGTTAGAGAGAGAGTGCTCTTAATGTTTCAATTAGAGAGATTTTATCATCACCGCAGAAGTAGGAAGCTAGCAACAGGCTTAGTCGGAATGTGACAGCAAAAACAGGGGGCGTTTTCGTTGACATTCTCCAAAAAAACTCATTAAAAAAATGTCAGAGAAGATGAAAGTTCTGATTTGGTAGCAGACATTTCAAACCAGTTTTCTGAAAATAACATAAGCATTTGTGTATTCTGTATAAAGAGCAATTACGATTAGTACTCGAGCAGGATGGAAGACTGGATAGTGTGCCAGACTTGTACGTTTCCCTGAAGTTGGTTTTGGAGCTGCTGGAGAGGACCGGTTCGTGTCTCAGTCATAAATGAAAAATTTTTTCTTGAAATAATTAGCTTAGCATTTAAAAAAAAAAATTTTGTTCGACTATGCAACAATTTTTCAGGTCCTTTGCGTGTAGTTTTGGCTTGTTTTAAGCAAGGAAAACTTTTAATGAAGATTATTGGTGTAAATAAATGGTTTCGAGTTGATTTATGCTTTTTTAATAAACTAATTCACTTTGCCCCCCCCCAACTACTTACTGAAGAAATACTGCATATGCTAATGTTAATAGTAGTGACAAGAATACATATTCTTTTCAGGTAACTTTGAATAATATTTTTTTAGATTAGTCATTTAAGTGGAAATTAGAATATAATGTTAATTGATATAAAATTATGCAAACAGGCAACAATAGAGATAATTATAAAATACAGTTTTAGAAAGAGATCCAAGGTTAAAGTCAACCATGATTTCAAACATGGAGCCGTTATAAGCAAAGCAAACAGATTCTAATATTAGAATTGATTAACCGAAGTAGCAAACATAAGAGTAAAGAAAAACAGTTTCAGTGTTCGTTGTGTAAGTTCTTGGTGTCATCCACTCCCTTTATAATCATTATTTAAGAAAGAATTTTGATTTATTTGCGTGAGTTCATCATAGATGTTAGTAATGTTGCTACGTCTTAATCATTCAGAATATTCCGAATGATTAAAATTATTACAGCTTCGACTAAAAGTTCTGCATCACTCTAGAAATAACGATATCAAAATCTATCTTCAAATCGCAGCCTGACCACGTGACCCCTTCTGGGTGTCCAGTCCCACTGGTGGCCGTGAGACGGAAGTCGTCCATTTCCACGTCAGGTTTCCGGTTGTCGCATTTCATGGTGTTGGTCGCTTTCCCATGAAGTCTGTGACGGGGACCACAAAGACGTACGTCCTCCGACACGGTAACGTAACGGTGTCTACCACCGGGTCTGACCAGACTCCGTCAAGCAAAATTAGGAAATCCACGAGGGATGCAAAACCTTTGGCTTTGGTTGTAGATCAATGCAAGTTTGAATTTCAGATATTTAAGAGAAGACCTAATAGAGATTTTCGAAATAATTTATTGCTAAAGACCATAGTAAGAAAACAACTCAAATTTCGGCACGTAAAAATATCAGAAAAATATTTTTTTAAAATAATGGAATTATTGATAAACGAAATAACTTACCGACAAGTGATGCTAAGAATTGTATTGATGACCATTTTAATTGCTTGAGAACATAAGTCGCGATGGCAGCCTACTTCCCCGTAGATGCTAAACTAAACTACATGTGGATTGTTTTTCTAGTGCACGCAGAGCCACAGATCGGCTGTTATAAACTTTAGAAATTCCACGCGATCTGATACATGGGAAACTGACGACGCACTTAAAGGCTTTCTTCCCAACTGCGTCAATGAGTATAGAATCGTAAATAATGACAGAATAAAATCAGCTATCGTGAAGTTTCGGATAATATTGCAAAACAAACTCACAGTAAGTTAAGTTCGCGTAGATTTGCTTTAATACAAAAATATTTTGTTCGTGACTCTGTCGGGTGAACTTGTACGATATTCTTTTTGTTGTTATTATACAATAATTTTTATACGTGATTTAATTCCATGCACACGAGCGTCTCTCTCTCTCTCTTTCTCTCCTTCTCTGTAATGACGTCACCTCTCTCTGTTATGACATCCTCTCTCTCTATGTACTGACGTCATCTCTCTCTCTCTCCTCTCTCTCTCTCTCTCTCTCTCTCTCTCTCTCCTCTCTCTCTCTCTCTCTCTCTCTCTCTCTCTCTCTCTCTCTCCTTGGTGGTAAATCTTTACTCCGGTGGAATGCTCCAGATCCGGGCCAGACGCAGACTGCTTGTCTTTCGTTGGCAACTTTTGTCCATATACATCCAAACGTCTGATATTGCTCGGCTCATCATCTTTTTCTAGAAAAAAAAAGCAACATTTTTATTGTAAGCTACGAATTGCCTTTAAATGTTCCACTTTGCTAAAGAAAAAAAAAATATTATCTGAAATGAATTAGTAAAGGAGACAACTTGGATCAGACAGTTGTTACTGCAGCAGCAGTTATTCCCAATTAAAGGTATAGATGACCTATAATCGACGTCATATGATTTGACCCTTGGATTTACGGTCAAAGCAGATGACGTCCATTATGGTTGACTTATACGTTTAATTGGGAATAACTGCCGCTGTAACAACTTACTTCCCGGTTTTACCCAATCTGCTGAAGAACTTCATACGGGCAAGACATTTTCCTCTCAGTTTTCATGGAACCTTGGTATAATCGAGCAAGTGTTGCCAACTGACTTTTTTCTGAGAGTATTCAGATTTGAAAGTAACCAGTTTCGTTTTCAGAAACTCTCCTACATTACAATTACTACCGTCGATAAAAAGTTAGTGTTTCGCAATATTTCGGAGTCCATGAAAACAAAAGGGTAGCTGTTTCTTTTATGGTCAAGAGGAGTTTCTCCGCTAGCTGTTGCCCCGATGACGCCCGTCAACACAGACTCCCAACCTACACTGCTCGATAAAAATATACTCAGTGCAATAAAGTGTTTTCAACTAGTTGTCCCAGCTGACCAACAAAAGATGTGCGCAGTGTCCGTATCAGAGAACAGGCTAATCCATAAACTCTCTCGACAGTCGGAGAAGCAGACAAATCTATAAAAGAACATTTTTTCCACAATAGCTCGCTTGAAAGTCCGAACAACAGTAAAACAGAAGCGGTTTTGCAAGGTAGATAATTAACCGAGAAAGCCAATAAATTTCACAAACTGTCGACGATAGAAACTCTCTGGAAAGCGAGACATTTTTAAAGCGGTTGGAGAAAGATTCGACTCCCAGCATCCGTGTGCACCACAGACAAACAACTCGTAATATGCTTCCTTGCACAAAATCTCAGCGTTTAACGCGATTTTTTTTTTAAAGTTAATTTAGCAATTGAGAGGCAAGCAGAAGTAAATTATGCAGTCGGAATTGAATAGAAATTCTTTAGCTGGAAAGAAGAGGTCATCGTCGGTGCTGATACTAGTCGTAAAATCTCAAAAGAAAGGTTTAAATTCCCTTCAGCAAGGGCGACTTTTGTCGCGGTTCGCAAGACAAAGAAAGAATTAGGAATTGAAGACAATGACATAACCAAGTGTCAAAATAACGGATGGCCAGAGTAGTCACGATTTGTCACACGAGCACCGGAACAAACCTGACCAAGAAATTAATAATTCAAAGCTCCAACATATTTCACTGCTCCAAGAACAAAATTAGAAAAATCATCCATAAATCTTATGTTTATGGTTCCTTTCGGGCGAAATTTATGGTAAACAAGCACATTAAAGGAACAGAGAGTGTTTTACAAACCAGGGTTAACGAAAAACCGTTGGTTCTTGCTGTCTAATTCTCCTACTACTTTTTTTTTATAAAAATAGAATTTGAAGTAAATATTTCTTTCATACACTTTTATTTTGTCAAATCGCAGTAGCGCTGTCTCGTGTCTAAGAGAAAGAATTTGAACAACGCCATTTTGCTTTCTAACTTAAATATTCTTCCTGTACCGTGATCCTCATTTAAGAAACAAATAGTAAATGATGATTTTTTTTTTATCCCCTTACAACAATTCCCTAAACTCTTAGGCAAAAATAGCAACCATACATTAAAACAGCGATGAACATAAACTATCATTTAAAGGCACAGTAACAAAATCAGAGCTGCTTCTTTAATGAAGCAAATTGCAGTCTTTTATTTGTGTTTCAAAAAGATTAATCGTTCATTTTTAAAACATAAATTATTTATAATATTCTGTAGCCGCGTAGAGAGCACAGCACATATCAGAATTAATGTGCCAATCAGAGAGTGCAGCCAGATTCTGCACCTATAAATGTAAAGATTATAAATAATTAACCGCACATCTTTTCATGGAAGCCGAGCACTGTGTCTAGTCGGAATGGATCAGGATAGTTTACGATGATTCATATATAACTGGAAATCGAAAAAATCAGAATACAAAGAGAGTCAATACGCCAGACCATGTATCAGGTTATAAGCCAACGGCTTGTAGTAATTCTGCATGATATTGCATAGAGCGGTTCTAACAAACGTTTTGTTAGAATTTGTTCAGGTGTTTAAAATGTGTAAGTCAGAAGAGAATGTAATGGAATCTGTTTAAACCTTATTCTGAGTTTGACAAAAGAACAACATTAAGGGTTCTCTGGCATTATGGAAAAAGAAATTATGCAATATAAAGAAAGGCAGTTTTAAGTCCCAGAGCTTGTAGAGATATGCAACTCTGTGAAGAATTTTTCTCAAAGTATAAAGATATTAAAGCACAAGTTACTTTTAACAACCTAATGCAGTAATGTCAAATTTTGTGGAATCTGTATACATGGGTGTGTTTATATAACACGCAATTATGCACAATGCAGTGTGTTTTGGCCTGTGCTGTAAAAATTGAATCTCGCTTGTTTTATCTTTCCTGCCTATGTAGATAATCGTCTTGTAATGTGTTACACCACATGTAAATAAATCCTGGCCTTCAGGAATTATATAACTAACTGATAATGTTGCCTCTGGCTTCAATAGTACATATGTGGTTCGCTATCAGTATAAAATTAATACAGAATGTTCAAGACAGGGGGAGAGAGTTAAGCAAAGTGGAGAAAGTCAGAAGAGCTACTCTAAGGGAAAGAGTCAGAAAATAGTAAGAAACGCTATCAGAATATTGGGAGGTCATTAACCAGGTGCTAAAATTGATTGATTCGGGTGGAATACGATAGTGCGAGCGACTGTAATTTAAGGAACAGAAAAAAAAGAGGCAATTGTACTGGAGAGATCGGAAAGCAGACGTTATGGAGGTAGAGATTTGACGGGTCATGTGAATAGCGTTGCTTTATGTCAGTCGCAAGATCAACTGTTTAGTTTTAAATGGTTTGGTCGGAATGGAAGAGCTTTGTAAGGGAACATTTTTCTGTATGCTGCCAATAGGGAACTGCCGACAGACATGTTAGCCGGTGGAATAAAGAAGGCCTGTTGTTGTGGAATTATTACTAAGTTCAAGAGGTTCCAGTTTTATTATCTTCATCATTAAAATTTTTTTGACTTAAGAGTACTTGAATGCACCCTCTCTCGTTCACGTGTTGGCCACTTGTGACGCTAGTGAGCGAGTAAAACAACATGGCCGCGTAGTTGTAAGTGCTCACCGGAGAAGAGCAATGATGACTGGAGTAACTCCCATAAGGCAGAAAGCACTTTATGCTGGAAAATATCACGAGGTCGTAATATGATGCGGAAGTAATGTAACCACCCACCCACCCCGCGATTGGTCGGAGATTCTATGGATGGGAAGTGACGCGTGGCAGTGCTCACTTTAGCGCTGACAGATTCACACGCTAAGGACGTTGTGACGTGTCAGGGATCCGTTGACACTCTGCCCTTGAGGAACGAAACCGCAGCTGAATGATGCGTCTAGCACCAAACGAGGCGATGATTCGTCAAGATGATGGATAACGTTCCCCCCTAAAACAAACAAAACAGAACAACTCTCAAACAGTTCTGTGTAAGACTTCTTCAGGATGAAACAACGCCCGTTTCGATTGTTCAGCACACGGCTATTGTCCGCTATTGTATGAGAGAGAGAGAGAGAGATGACGTCAGTACAGAGAGAGATGACGCCATAACAGGGGGAGAGAGAGAGAGATGGAGAGAGAGAGAGAGATGACGCCATAACAGGGAGAGAGAGAGAGAGATGACGTCAGTACAGAGAGAGATGACGCCATAACAGGGAGAGAGAGAGAGAGAGAGAGAGAGATGTCAGAACTCGATCAGTGTTTCGTTTATGTTTATTATAATCGAAGGACAAACAGCCAATAACTGTCCAGTTGTTTGTTTTTTTCTACAACATCCAGTAATCAAATTAAATATTTTAGATGGCAGTTTTATTGGTCATTCAGTCATAGAGCTATTCGCTTTATAATATTTATGTAGAATATATTTTATCCTCGTAATATCTTTTAAAGTTCTCTGAAAATTTTACAATATTTAAAGTAAATATGTCATATATTTCATACCTTGTCGGCTGCCAAGAACGAACCAGAGAAGTCAAAACTTATGCATTTTCAATGAAAAGATCAGAAAACTGCTGAGGTTGAGGGAGATCGATATCGAACAAGCGTCCATGTCCGCGTGATTTTTGACATAGGTTCTTGTCGTATTTTCTCACCAGCCGGCACCGAGGGCTTTCCTCCCACATATTAGAAACAAAGAATGAACTTTCAACAGGTTTCTTCGCCGTATTGGCGACACTTAAATCATCATTTAACGTCTTGGAAGAGGGTGGGCCCCCCCTGGGCCCCCCCAACCCTTTCCCTCCCGGTAACTGAAAAGATTTACGGACCGCCGGGCTCTAGAACGTGAATCGTGTCCCTGTGACAGCGAGCAATGGATGATGTTTCGGTCAGTTTTCCCTGACTTTCGACGGTACCCGTTCGTAGATAGGTCGGTCATCTGTCTGTCAGCCGAATGTGAGCCGGCCGCCAGCCCCTCCCCCAGAATCCCCTTCAGCCTGGACGATTTGACGCGACGACAGATGGCGTCTCTACTCGGCAAAGTCGTTTTTTCCTGCCTGATTTTCGTAATACCCGCTAGAAGGAGCACCTGTCACTTCCTATCAGCTTCACTTTTGGCCACTAAAATGTTTACTCTGAAGCTCTGTGCGTGCGTAAGGTGCCCCGATCAAAATACGTAGGTTCACCGCTATCTGTTCTCATGCACGCCACTGACTACTAACCCATGCTACACGTTCTCTCCCTCTCCGTAACACCATCACCTCTTGATTTACGGAACACAAACATTCTTATACACTTCCGGTAGCCTCGGAGCCATTCTACCATTTACTCTGATAAATCATTTACTTCTCGCAGATACAAAAAAAAAATGTCTAAATAAACTTAAGTGTTGAAAGACTATGAATTTTAAATATGAAGAAGCAAAAGCAGTTAGCATACGTATGCAACAAGAGGCATAACTAGTAATGGCGAGCTGGCATTAACTTTAGATTAACTTCTATATGTGTGTCCGATGGAGGTTGACCCATAACTATTATAGTCGATTAGTGAAGAAATTTCCAAACGAAATGGGTTTATCATGTATCAGTTCCTTTTAAAACTTTGCTTAAAAAATTAAAACGACAAACGATAAGTTCACTGGGGTAAAGAATTGTAAACCAATCTTATTTCAGTTGCCTAAACCAAAATTAATTTTCCATGTGGCAGTCATATATTCTCAGCTTTATGGAAAAGCTGAATTAACAAAAATTTCTGAAAATTGCCCTTTTTTCCCCTCTCTCCAAAACTATACTATTATAACTAAGTCCACAAAACGTACAGAATGACATGTTCCCTAGAATATCAAGCACCACTCTCCGACATCCCACGATATATATATATATATATAGCCCCGTCCATTAAAAAAGGAAACAAAATTTTCTGAAAAATTTGTCGACATTGAAAGTGTATCCGCCACGCGACTTCTGATCATTCCCGTACCGCTCATGGATGTGCTAACGACACAGACTTGACCTTACCGAGTGAGGGTAAGGAGGTCAGTTGCTTGGTGGTGAATAGTGACATGACCTCTTACCACCATTTAGTAAGTGGGGTTCATCAACTTAACCCGCTGCATATAAATGCGATGCGATTATACGCTGACACAGATGTGCACTATCGCTCCATGTACATAAATCAATTCGGTAAAATTATGTTATTTATTGTCCGTTAAAGGAAGCGGCTAAGTGGAGCTGAGAAATCGCGACGTCTGTTGTGGATGACACATAAGACAAAGCTCTTACAACAGAAAAGATACAGTTACGTCGTGACGTCTGTTCTGGAGGACACATGAAAACAAAGCTTTGACCATAGAAAGGAGCTAGTTCAGTCGGGACGTTTGTTCTGGATGATACATAAGACAAAGATCTGACCATAAACAGAAGCTTATTCAGTCTTGATGTCTGTTCTGGATGACACAGAAGTCCAAGGTATGAACACAAACAGAAAGTTGTTCAGTCGTGACGTCTGTTCGGTATGATACATAAGACAAAGCTCTGACCATAAACAGAAGCTTATTCAGTCGTGACGTCTGTTCGGTATGATACATAAGACAAAGCTATGAACACTGAAAGAGGCTACTTTAGTCGTGATGTCTGTTCTGGATGACACATAAGACATAGTCCTGACCATAGACACAAGCTTGCTCGGTCGTGATGTCTTTTTTAGATTACACATCAAACCCAGTTCTCACCGCAGAAATAGGCTGGTTAGGTCGTGAACTCTGTTCTGAATGACACATGAGACAGAGCTCTGAGCAGCCGTGGTGTCTGTTCTGGGTGACATATAAAACAACGTTCTGACCGCAGAATGAGGTTAGTTTGCCCGGTTTTTACTCGCCACAACACTTTCAAAGACGCTCAAAGTGCTTCTGTAGGACGTTTTATTCAGCTACATGTTATTCTTCACTTTGCTCTTCACTCACAGAACTTTCGGGACGGCGGGCCTAGCAAGAAATGGTGGCCAACTCTCCTATGCACTCCTCTCTTCGTGTAAGAACATCCGGGCCATAGCCCCCAGCTTACATCTACTCAGGCCTTTTAATGTTGTTTTACACTTTAGAAACCAATGGGTTCTATTGTATTTCCTCCCATCAGTCTTCCAGCTGTCCACTGACACCTACTTTTACTAAAGCTCCCACTTTCCATCTGTTTTCCTTGTTTTCCGGCACAAAGCTTCATCCTTTCTCCATTTCTTTTCGTTCGTTCGCCCACCCTATCCCGACTTCCTGCAGGAGTGTTAACTAATTTAACGAAGCCCCCCGTCCTGTTCTTCATGACCCGACAACGGAAAACTTAACCCTTCACAGCCGAAAACCAAAACATTCGCTGAGGAGGGGATCTGAACGATCGAGTACAAGAACGTTTTACAATCTCAGCATTTATGTCTGCCATCTAATTTCTAAATTATTCAATGGTATCGAAATAATACCGTTAATTTATTATTTTCGAACATGTGCACAACAATTTCTTTAAAATCTTGGCGTTTCCAGTTGTCCTTCCAATACCAGCCAGCTGCCTGCCCACGTATCTTCCTCCATATTCGTTAAACATGGCTGCCAACCTAATTACTCAATTTCCTGACCGATGTCTTGACGGCACTGAATTTTAGGCGATTTCACCATTCCTTTTAAAGCCCGTGCCCTTTTTATATGGAAAAGTCGTGTTTACAGGGGCACAGTTTGTGTTTGAAAACCGCTTGTTTTTGATGACAGATTGCTTTTTCTTTTTGTGCCTCGCTGGTCTGAAATGGCGAGGTCATATTGTACGTCTTGTGCGGATGGCTGAGACAATAGAGAGACGGCAGCAGGCGGTGCGAGGACCCGAGTTCGGTGGCCGCAGTAATGGGATTACCAACACCGCTCTATTAGAAATGTTTTAAGGATCACACTATCGTTTTTCTTCGAGTTTTGTGTGTCATCATAAAACCGAGCTAGGAAATCAGATTTTGACAGGTGACTAATCGTTGGGTTCCTTTTGATGTGATGATACGGACAGTCCCTCCCGGAGCCCGGGGATCAGATCTATGGCACTCTGGGGAAGCTGGGTCCGACGTTCACTTTAAATTAATTTTCATGAAATCATTCTGTGTTAACAGACAGAAAGTGGCACGACTTTAAATGGGTCTCTGCCCTCCACGGAATAGCAGCTTTTCAGACGGTACATTACCGGAATAAATTAGCAAAATCTAAGCCGACTTGAAGTAAGCCAGCGTACTTATCAACAATTTAAATACCACCGCGCCATTGTCGTCCTCATTAGAGAGGAAGTTACACCGCGCTAAAGTGTGTGTCATTGTTTTATTGAATTACCGCCACCACAAGGGACTCCGTCACCACGCTCATGTTGTTTTAATTAATCTTTTATTCCCCAACATAATTTAGCTAAGTGCCATTCCAATGTGCTCGCCCTGATCCCCGAACTCAGGGGTTTGCCCTAATGTTCGGCGCTCATCAGATCAGCGCCGCCCTGTGAGATTGGCCCCTGAGAAAATATGGCGCATCAAAATACTAATTGCTGATTAGATCTGCATACCATACAGCAAGTATCATCCATGTGTGAGAAGGCAGCGCGTATCTGTGGGGGACCCGTGAAAGAGACCGAGGTCACTTGGGTGGGAGCAGGCCACGGGTCCGGTTAATTAAGGGGCTAACACAGTTCCACTGTTTAAGCTGACATTCCATCATAACTGGTTAAGTCGGGTACCGAGCGGCCATTAAGCCTCGGCCGTCACGAACAACGGGGTCACGTGATTAAATGACCGGCGACTGCGAGCGAATCCATGTCCTTTTCTCTCTTTTTGAGAATAGTGTTGGGGGGGGGACAAACAACAAGGGAGCAGTTTTGCCAGGACGGGAGGAATTGTGCCGGCTGTCGGAACAAAACGAGGCAGGCGAACAGACACGGAGATGACTAAGCTCGAAATCTCCCCTAACTGATTTTTCTCAGCCTCTCTTAACGGCCTTTGAAAAGATATTTCTTGGTAAGCGGGGGGTGGGTGGTCAGAAACGACCCCACTGTACATCATAGACCTGACACTTTACGAGAAGAGTGATCCTCTGCCAAGGATGATCAGTGCACACGTCATCTGCACGTGTAATTTACCTGTATCCGCTAATGGCCGGCGTGAAATATGCTCTAGTTGTACAAAGCTGGCAGCTCACACAGGTACTGAATATTGGTGATTTAAAAGGTGAGGTGAAAACCGTATCACGGTATCTTCCTCTCAGCTCAGGTTTCCTGCGAGACAGGGTTAAGCTGTTATTTTTTTCATCTATTGCTCGCAGAATCCTATTTCGAACAACATCTATTTTTAATAGAAGCGAGATCTGGGTACTAAAACTAATATCCACACAAATATGGATAAGTGTAAACCACCCACCTTCTCGCGGTTTGACCAGGATGCTGCAGAAAGAGGCAGAGTTTGTCACCCTGACCGTTGGTTTAAAGCGACCAGAAAGCAGAGAGGAACTCATTTAGAACAGCGGTAATAAAGACTGAAATTAAATTAACTGCAGAGCGGTCCTCACTAGAAATCAGCCCATGAGGCATCCGCTAGAGATATAGCCCTGGCTTCCGTTTCTTAAACCAAGCGGAGAAGAATAGGGGTCGGGGATTAGCCAGACGCCTATCACAGAAAGTTCCTGCTAGAACTCTTCATTTTTTGGTGCGGCGCCCAGAGAAAATTCCCACAGCCAGCTGTCGGAGAAGAGCGAGATAAACGAGTCAGAGAGGAGGTGGATTCGAACTCTGGTTCTCTCCCTTAGTAGTCCCCAACTACACCATCCACTTTTAAAGAGCATAATGGAGTAAGTTCGGGGTTTTTTGTTGTTTTTTTTGGCTAATTCATCAAACCAGCAGATATATACCGAGAAAGGCGAAACACATAAAACCAATATGATAGAGTAATAGAGTTTATGCTCTCAAAAGCATCCCGGTTTTGCGATGTCATCGTCTCAGAGAAACAGCCCAGCTAAGCGACCGCTGTTAGCGCCACATAGCGGCTCACAGTGACGTAAACTGAACTGAAGTAGTTAAATAAATTAAGAAAGCTTCGAAAGAAACGGAAAAGTTGTGTTGTTGTTTTATATTTGTTGGTCTGGAAGCTTTGTTTACCCCACCCCACCCCACCTTTTTTTTAAAGCGTGATACTAATCAAGTTAATCACGGCTCCGCCGAGGCCGCCCCGCCCCCCTGGCCGTCGTCACCGGTAACTCAGGACCGGGAAGGCGCCTGGTAGCCGAACGCTGCCGCAAGAACGACCACGATATGCGGCGAAGCGTTCGAACAGCTAACCATGTCAGACACAGTAACCGGATTCTGACAGAACGCTTCACCAATACTTCCTCAAGTGACCGTGTCAACCATACGGACTCGATACATTAAAGCGAAAGTTAAAAGGGCCGTCACAGAGCGCAGTCATGACGCCACAGTGAAATCGCTTTTCTTGATCCCGGTGGTTAGGGCGGAGGAAGTGCATCTACCACAAGCCGAGTGCCCCCCCCCCACGGGATTTTACTTCACGATTCAGAAAATGTTTATATTTTAAATATTATCAGAAACGGAGAAAAACAAGCCTGAACTTAAGATACTAAGCAGTAAAAGAAGGATAAGTTTCATTAGCTGAAATGAATATTACGCACTGTGCCATATCGAGTTAACTGGATACCGGATGATTTTCTGACCCTCCAGCTGCTAATGTATCACACGAACGCATTCATAAGCACGTGCTTTGGATGCGTAAAGAACACACCGTGAGGCGAATCAAAGAAGTCTGATTTGTGCTACAACGTGGCCGGTGCGGTGTAATGGCACAGAACCGAACTTTATAGCCGGCCGGTCCACCAGAAAGGAGCTTTCCAAAAGTTAAACGACAAAAACTGACACATTTCAAAGTGTTCAACGCAAACTTCTCCTTATGTAGACACAATTTCATACCGAAGAGATGCGTAGACGGGTTAGAGAACTTGTCATTTGGCTTTGGTACAAAGGAAGCAGGTCCCCTGTTCTATCAGCTTTGGTTCTGTTCGGATGATCGTCTTGAAGGGCAGTTGTATTCGTTTGGAAAATTCTCGAATGTAGAAATATTCTGTGAAGGATAGAGGACGGGAGGTCACAGATCCAGCTGGTGGTATGGCTAAATTTGAACAGAAGTGCGGTTCTGTCGGTTACAGAAACAATTTGGAGATGTTTTTCGAAGACAAGTTTAAAGTATTTCACGAGTCACGACTTCGATAGATTATCACTCACTTTCAGCTCGGCGAAGCAGAACTTTAACCCTCACCCGACTTACTTCTGATCTGTCTGCTGCACTAAAGAGCTGCGCGAGATCACCATTGGTGGTTATCCTCTTGAACCGCCGCCATAAACAGCAGTGGTTAAAATAGTGCGTGGATATGTCTATTAGATTCATTTCATATGGGCAGCGTCACGGTGTGGAATTTCTATGCCAGCCATCGATCGCGGACAAGAACCTGACAGCAAAGCGGAATCTGAACGGACTTCCAACACTGTTCGTGTGTGGACTGCACTCGAACGGCCATCTCCCCGCCCCCGCCACGACCGGTTATTCAAATTTCCGGGTGTTACGGATGAGCTGGAATGTTTTCTAATCAAGCAAACACCAAATCTTTGACTCGTCAGCGCTGTGACAGGTATGGAACAGCATTTCTTTAGCCAGTGCACGAGGCATACATCAGTCCGTAATTCGCGGACTCCAGGACTTACTTCTGATCTAATAAGACATTTTCCAGCTTTTAAACTCTCTCGGATTTTTTTTTTTACTCTCCTGAATAAAATTGCTTTTTTTAAAAAAAAAATACAACACATCTGGAAGGGAGGAGAGGGTTAACAGCTCCTTCATAAATTCTATAAAATATTTGCGATTTTTTACGTATAAAAATAAGTTATTCCGAAGACGAGGCTCTTGTTTTTGTTGTTGCCATTTATATACATCGTATTACCAAAAGTATTGGGGAAACAACTAGGTGCAAGGGGAACTAAAGAGTAAAAGTTCCTTAATCTAGTGAATGCACCTGACTCTTTTACTCACCACCAACATTCAATAGAGATCCTCTGTATTATTACTTTGTTCTTCTTTCAGAACATTTGCAATTATAGTGGAGTTTTCTGGTCTGTCAACTCTATCCCTGAGGCGGCTGCTAGAACATCGCAGAGTGGTTCGATAGCTTGAAATGTAAAGTCTGGACGTCCATTCGGGGCAGGAATGATGCATTATTACATCAAACGGTTTAATAACCTTTCGTTGCCACGGTAGGTCCCAACAGTGATTATGGCCAAAGGTGGAAATACCCTTCTTGCGCTTGCTGAACCAGTACTTTTTGTTTGTTTGTCTTTTTTTTTTGTTTTAATATCAGTCGATATTAGTATAGATTTTGATGCATCTAAACTTTGACTTATCTGTTTTGTCCGGTGAATCTTCCGATGTTTTCCAAATTATTTTAAATGACAGTAAGAAACATTTTGTGCATTCTATTTACTTTTAGTGCGTTTACTATAACTGTTCTCTTGTAATTTCTAATTAGAAATCAACATGGTTTATTTATCTGACCCCATATTTTGGCCTTCAGTTTTTAAAATATATTTATAATCTTGTTTTCAAGCATGTCAATGTTCTCTGGGAATTTCTGGGACACTTAGTTCTTGTCATTAATATGACAAAGTGAATAAGAAGAGATTAACTTACACACGATGCCATGAATATGAAAATCCCTGCCAGAATAATTTGAACAGTACTATTTAAGATGGCACGTGACAGGGCAGTTTATTGCACATGCGTAAAGTAACAAAATGAAACAAGACTATTCGCGTTCATTAGAACCTCCACAAGCAGGTTTGTTGTTTTTCCGTGACTAGATTGAGAATAGAAATGACAAAGTTTTGTATCACAGCCTGATGTTGCCTGAAATGACCGAGTGCAGCTTCCGGTTTGTTGGGATTGAATGTTTGGATAGCAGTTTTCTCTTAGAGTGTTCTCTTCTCTTCTCGTATCTAGTCTCTGAGGATGTGGAAGGGAAGAAGCTGAAAATGTTTTCATGTCTTCTAGTCAATTTCTTTTAGCAGATTGAAAAGTCGCACCATCGGCCCGAGTATGTTAAGAAGTAAAAGACCCTTGTGGAACAGTAATGAGAAACATCAATCCATCGTGGCGCATTGAGTTTCCAACTGATGAACACCAACTCTCTTGCTGCCAAACCACTACACCACAGCCATCAAGATTAGCCGTCGGTAGACAATGGAACCGAAAAGCTCCGCTTATTTCCCGTGAACTGCTTGGATGCTTGGAGTTTTAATTCTTTTAGAAAACAGATCAAAACACCAATAGTGCTAAAGCTTTTCAACCATCTGTTGGGCTCACGCCATTTTGCGACACTTATTGGCGTGTGATATGGGATATTTATTTCTCAAGCTACTTGTCCATTGTATCTGAGTTGATGAAAGACATGCTTGAGTGGTTCGCTGCATCAAATTTGCAGCATCAGCTATTTCTGGAAGCGTTCAGGTGAATGTTGTGAAAGGATTACATGGCGTCTACAACATTCTACGATAATACAATAGATGGAGATCTTCCTTCGCACTGCCCACACCCCGACTACCAGCCGATCACGTCCTGGCGCGAAAGGGGAAACATAACAACCGCCAAAGTGAATTCTCCATTGTTACCTCCCCGACTGAGCGCCGCCAGCAGCTGCTCCACTTTATACAGTTTCTGCTGCAATGCCTGCTGGGTATTTTGGAATGTTCCACTATGTCAGGAGGTAGGTCCTGAAGAGTTTCTGTCAGGGATTTGTGAAAATGGCTGAACACGAGATTAGAAAAGAGAAAGGGAAAGAAGGGGAAAAACAAAAAAACAAAAACAAAAATAAAAAAACCGGTGCACATTCTAAAATTTACAAAACGTGGGAACAAAAATGAGAACTTCTTTGTTCGGTTTTAAACTTCGCATGGAGACCGCGGTTCACCTAAACGTTCGAATGACTGGAGAGCTTCATCGTCCATACTGCAAGTTTAGGTCCTGAAATATTATCAGCCTGGACAAGATGTGAGGGCGATCGTTTCCGGTTCTTTCCGTCCCTCTGTCGGGTTTGGTCAGAGCGCGCGACTGAAACCTTTTGGGGGCCCAGTAAACGCGAACGGCGTACAGGAGTCCCGGTAGGGGGCGCTGCTCCAGGTGAGACCGGTTAGCGAAATTTCTTACGCAAGTAGAAAAGCGGCGGCGGTTACTTTATCATTATTAATATTACCCCGTCCCCTACCCCCCCCCACTAGACACATCCGGCTGGACCCGCCAAGTATAGGAAGACAGGGCAGGGATAGCAAGGCGCCGACTGAGTGAACGCTGGCGAAGATCTCACCCGAAGGAGATGCGGTGGAAATTTAAACTATTACTACTGTTGTTGTTGTTGTTGTTGTTCGGTACAAGTGATCAAAAGATTGTGCTTAGAATCGGTAAAATTATTAGGCCTCCACTTTTATTCGTCAATTTTTTTTTTATTATTTGCTTGTAATGTCAAAGTGCGTAAAAGGTCCTACTGTACAATTTGTAGTCTATTATGGTTTGCGTAAAATAAGAACCGGGGCGCCCTCTGTGGCTACGCCATCGTGAACTTTAACTGTTGCTTGTCGTCGCTAAATTTAGCAGGGACACGAGCCGGTTAATAATAAAAACCCTGAAATTTGGGACAAAGTTCTGAAGGCTCCAGGCTGTATCGAGTTGACGGCTCCCACAAACTCGCGTCCGATCCCCGCTGTTCATACGACAGAAGAATAACAGACAATAGAAATCGCGGTCACATTCCTGACCACGCGAAAACGTATTAATTGCACGGTAAGCAAGCATCATCCCCAGTCGCCTAAATGGTACCCACATCCGCAAACTTATTTTGCTCCCTACGCCGCCGCACCCATCCGCACATCCTGTTTGACGGCATCAGCCCGACGTCTCGCGCCGCCCTAATACGAGTTTCGTGTTTTTATCGAGTCGCTCTTGTTGATATTACCGAGGAACATTTATTTTGAAAACCTTTCTGTACAGTTTGTTGTACGAGGGCATCCGACCGCGGGGAGCTGGAAGTGCCGGGGGGTATCAGCTCCGACGGCCAGGCGAGTTACTCAGGTAAAGCTGGGGTCTCTCTCTCTCTCTCTCGAATAGTGTGGTCGGGAGTTGCCAGCAGAGCCACCGCTACGTGTACCCACCCACTCACCCTCTGTTCGGTTTTTAAGAGGTGAGAGGAACTCCAGGCAGCCGAATCCCTGGTCCACCACACGGGGCAGCCAGCACCGGCCCTTCGACGTATCCACCAAAACTAAGAAGTTTCTTGGAATAAGTTGTCGAAGTTATGTTTCAATACGCGCCTCCAAAAAAAGAAAAGCGGTGTTGTCACGTGACGCATCTCGTCTCCCTTTGTGAAAACACCGACGACTTTCAGTAGTGTACACGGGTGCAGTTTGTCCAGTAGATCGACACACGTTCCACGCTTGCAAGTGGTAAGGAACTTGCCTAACTGTATAAATGGCCGAAATAGACGATTTCGGTTTGTTAATGACGCAGCTCGCTCGGCTGTGTAAGGGTTAAACACCGACTGGCGTTAGCTACAAATCTGCGTGATGATGTCCACAGAGGGTCCCCTCGAGAAGTGTCATCAACAAGCAGATAGAAAGAAAAGAGCAAGTTGTCTTGTTGAAGACCGTGTTATGTACTTCGTAAGAAAATTTTTTTTTTAGATTTCTACCGAGTTGCCAAAAGCATGATTAAAGATTTAAAATTTGTTCAAAGGATATTTAAAGTTACACTCTGACTGTCTGCCGGATAAAGTAGTTATCCAACAGGCAACGGCTTTTCGTACGGTTTTCTGACTTTGGTGATGATGGTTTCTGAGTAGTGTAAGGTCTGGGCACAAGATTCCAAACAGGTATCGCGCTGGCGCTCGCTTTAAAGTTTCCCTACTTCTTAATTTTCATAATCTAACGCTGCCAACCCCACCCGTAAACGACTGAACCAACGCACTGGGTTTTCATTGAAAATAATTAACCCTGTAAGCAATACATGCTGTTGTTACTGGTTGCGTGGTGTGTGTCTCTGTGTAATAATGTGTGCTGTGTCTCTCTGTGTGTATCAGTGTGTGGTATGTGCCTGAGTACGTCTATTTATGTGTGCTAAGTGTCTCTGTGCAGACATTTACATGTAGTGGGTGCCTGTGTGTCTATTTATGTGTCCTGTGTATTTCTTTACGTATTAATGTGTGGTGTATGTCTCTGTGTGTATAAATGTGTGGTGTGTGTCTCTGTGTGTCTATTTATGTGTGATGTGTCTCTGGTGGGTATTAATTAATGTGGTGTGTGCTGTGTCTCGGTGTGTATAAATGTGTGGTGTGTGCCTGTCTCTGTGTATTTCTTTACGTATCAATGTGTGGTGTATGTCTCTGTGTGTCTATTTATGTGTCCTGTGTATTTCTTTACGTATCAATGTGTGGTGTATGTCTCTGTGTGTATAAATGTGTGGTGTGTGTCTCTGTGTATCTATTTATGTGTCCCGTGTCTATTTATGTGTGCTGTGTCTCGGTGTGTATTAATGTGTGGTGTGTGCTGTGTCTCTCTGTGTATAAATGTGTGGTGTGTGCCTGTCTCTGTCTATTTATGTGTGCTGTGTCTCTGGTGGGTATTAATGTGTGCTGTGTCTCGGTGTGTATTAATGTGTGGTGTGTGCTGTGTGTCTCTCTGTGTATAAATGTGTGGTGTGTGCCTGTCTCTGTCTATTTATGTGTGTTGTTAGTATGACTGTTTGTGTCTCTACGTGTGTTTATTATGATTATCTACCTCTGTGCGTGTGTCTGACCGTTTTTTAAGTGTGCTGTGTCTCTCTCTCTCTCTCTCTCTCTCTCTCTGTGTGTGCTAATGTGTTCAGACTTCGTGTGTGTGTGTGTGTGTGTGTGTTTAAAGATGGAGCCTGATTCTTATGGAAATAAACTGTAGACTATCTTTACTGATTTGCTACCAATTGTTACAAGGCTGAATATTACAGCTCACTTGCCTGCTTATTCCCTATTCCTCGCTCATTTTTATAGACGTCTATACTACATCACGTGACTAGTATTAGCTAGATAGACAATGTCTATATTTGACACCATTTTTCGGGCTATACGCCAAGTATAATGGAAAGCAGAGATAAACCATTTCCTGTGATGGAAAAGATACACAGGCTTTTATTTTTCACGCGATTTCCGTAAAAGATCGCCCCGCACGAGGACCCGACCCTTTCTTCTCAGAATTGTACAGATATTCAATTTAAAATATTTAAAAATAGATTAACACCAGCGGTGTGAGACAGGGGTATCTGTTTGGTGCCATTGACCTCAGCTGTTTGTTTTCGAGGATCAACTAAACAAACAAAATACTAACATAAATTACTTTCGTAGACAGTTAAAGAAAAGGGAAAAAAAGAAAAAGAACCAGACAGACAACCTGTCTATCACAGATCGTCAGATAATTACAAAAAAAACGAAAGTGATCGACTATGTCGTCTCTGACCATGAAGTCTGTGTGGAAATCCCGTGGTTTAAAAAACAACAACAACAACAACACATTGTTCAATAGAAAGACGACGCATAGCTGGGATGGTCTGTAACGTACACCAGAGCATTCTGTTATTAATGTCGTTAACGAAAGACAATTGGGGTCTCGTGAAAAATAAATAACAGATTGCAAGCGTAAAGAGCAGATCAGGTGTTGAGGTGGGAGAGAGAGAGGCTACGTGTGTCACCACCGAGAGCTGAGACGGTTACACCGGACAGAGACAAAACACGAAGATGTGTTACTCAGCAATAGAATTTGACGTATTCCTGAAGAAGGCGACCCGACCCGTTCTTTTTCTTATTAGTCTCCTTTACTTTCTTAAATTATTCATATATAACTTACCTTTGTTGGTGCAACCTTTCTACTTGAACGGAGAGATTAATTAAGATTAAAGCGATACCAACAACAGAAAGAACAGGGTTAAAAGATTGTCATTAATAGCCTCTTTAGATATAGTCCGAAATATCTCAGGTGGCTTATGAGGTAACTTTTAGATGTGTACTTGATTTATAGGTGGGTTTAGCTGATGTACTATAGCAGAGAAAGTGAACATAAAGGAACACGTGGATTCTGTAGCTATGTCCGTTTCCTGGTGCATTCTCCATATTTATCGTTTTCTGACACCCATAAATTTATTGCTTTTCATTTAATTTTTATTAAAATTAGAAAGCCGTCTGACCATAGCAAGTCAAATTAAATGCCATCAGTACATTTTTTTTTGTATTATATTAGTTTTAAAAGTTTTGGGGCGTCCAATTTAGTGATTAGAAAGAAAAAAAAAATTTTAATTAACAGAAAATACCTTAAAAATAAAAAAAAAAGTAAAACAGGTAAAGATTCAAGCAAAATCCCTGACTCTGCATTCAGAAGAATATTATCTTCAGTAATGAAAACAAAAAAAAAATAAAAACAAACTTCCGGCAAATATTAAAGGGAAGAGCTGTACCAGAATATTTTCGCATATTCGATCAGCTTGAAAAATTACCGTGGCAACCATACAAACGAACAAAAACAACAAAAAAGACATATTGAACCTTGGTTTGAATATCAAGGAATATGAATATGGAAGAGTTCGAAACGGTGCATTCTACTGTTCCCCAGAAAGCCTCTGAAAGTCGAGGCCATCACGACCAATGTTTTCTGTCGCCTTTTCTCTTAGTGACGTCACAGGTAGATTTCTTTTTGTTTTCACGATCTTCCGGTTTTAGGAGACGCCCTCCAAAGCAAAAGCAACAAATAGGTTTCCTTTGAACTCAAAATAATCGCTGGAACTTTATGCCCATTTCTTATTATTCTATGCTGTTTGTTTTAAATATTTCGAAGTTCGTATTTCCCGTTCAGCGACGTCTGTCATGTCACCGAAAGTCGAGTTCGGCCAGACAACAAAGCACATTTTTTCGAGGCAACTTATTGGGAAAAGAGCTGAAATGCAGGTAAGATATCAACAACAACATAGGCCTCTAATTATCTATAATAACAAGCCACTTGCGCTATCTCCTACAAGCTCACGACGTCTGATGACTTGAGCTAAGCGTAATTATATATATACCTACGAAAATTTACTGTCGTAATAGATCACGATGTTAAACGGAACTTCTGGTTACTTCAGGTTACCCCCATCGATTACCATGACCGTAACTTCTGCCCTGTTACCGTGATTACACTCGAACTGAACTGCAGCCTTCAGTAACAAAAGGAAAGCTAATGCGGGCATTAGGATATTCCAACCAGGCCGTCCATCTCTTATCCAAGCCCGAGTCCAGTTAACCCTAACGCCACAAAATAACGACAAGATTAGGAAAAGACGAATTATTCAAACTTATAAAAGCATATAAGAGCAAATGAGAGTTTTTGTGTATTCGGTGTGAAACCATCACAGATTCTTCCAACCCCCCAACAATTGTACAATGCAGTCAAAATCTCTAAATATTTTTTGGTAACATTCTGGTTGGTTTTTTTTTTTAAAAAACTTGTCGTTTCTATTCGAGTGATCTCGGCGCTTACGTACAATTTATTCTATATTTTTACTGGCGGATGAAGTAGTCAGAAAAAAGCGCCTACGGAGGATTATTAACGAGATTCCTCCACATTCCGGCCGCCTCATCTTTGTTATCACCCTGCTCAGTCTGAACGGTTAGGGTCTTTGGAGGTTAGAAGTCACGCCACGGCGATTATCCGTGAGGCGGCTACCAAATGTGCCAGGTCCATAAAACAAAGACCTACCATGTCGAAATGTTTCCACTGAAACTCTCTTCATTACTAGATGTGGGAGGAAGAAACCGAGCCGCTCCCTGGTTAACTACTGGACCACCGCGCTGCTGCAGACTCTCTGACGTACGAAAGAGATTCAGTTGTTCACAGGCTTTAAGTTTGCCCCAAGATTTTCTTTAGCGTTTTGTACTCGGTTATCTCACGAAAACCACGCTTGTAGAAGGTTCTAGAAGAAAGAGGCTTAATAAATATAAATGATAATTAGAACTACAACTCTGTGTCAGGTATGAAATCATTTCAAAATCAAAAAGGAGTGGCTTTCAGAATTGAATTTAAATTAGCTTAATATCAACCCCCTAAATCAATGAAAAAATAATTAATTTGAAACTTTTCAGTTCCTATAACTTAGTAATCGATAGAAAAATATTAAATTAAAAATCAGGAAAATATCCAGAGAGCTGTCAGATAAAGACTGACTGCCCATCTTTTAAAATTTATCTAAGCAAAGATGGGAAAATCTTTTTTTTCCTTATTTTAATGATCTAAGGTAAATAACTCAATAACTAATATGTTACCGAGGTTGCCTCCCCTTAGATTCCAAATCGATCCCGACCTGGTGGCTTGATGATCAAAACTATTTGCGATTTCTAGAAGGTTCGAAAGCTATTAAGTGCGCCGCTCTTCAGTCATTTACAAACACGCTTGTTTATGTGACTTATTTAAAATGTTTAATTTGTAAAATAATTTCTCCAGATTTTCTCTTCGTTTTTCTGTTGTTAATTTCAGTTTGGAAACCCGGAAGTGTTTTCTTTTTTCTGTTGTTAATTTCAGTTTGGAAACCCGGAAGTGTTTTAGATGACCGCCAGTTAACTTTTCGGCTGTAGTTAGTGAAAGCCAAACACTTGGTCCCTCGGGGTTCAAGTCTAGGGTCGAGTCGGATGTGGGAGGAGACGCTAACCGGGAGACAATCGTTCAGAGCTGGAATGAACCCCCCGTCTTGTTGTTTATTGTTACTATTTCCCCCACGAAGGAAGCAAATCGTAACAAATCGATGTACAGTTCAATCACCCGAGAAGTTTAAACGTAAATTTCGTGTAATTACAATGACAACTGGAGAATTCTCTTCCCCCGGCTGCTGTCAATCGCGGCGGCTGAACGAGCATCTCGGCCGACTTACTAGTAGGCCCAATAACCAGCTCAGCCTGTTTTGTTTAAATCAATCTAACTATGCTAGCGAAGTTCCACACCTGTAACCCGAACGGCCCAGGTAATAATACCGATGAACCTTCGAGCAGTTTATCAGAGCTCTTATGTTTGTCTTTCTGGAAACTTATTCACCGAAAGGGTTGGATCTTATTGGAGAGAGGTCTTCTGATTATTTCGCTAAGACTGTTCTCGAATTACCAGCCCGGGTTGCTGTTGTTTTATCGTATAGCACACGAAATACCATGCATTATATCTGATTCGAACCTGGTTAAACCGATTGGTAATCTCGCCTTTCAATTCTTTGTTGTATTCGTGATTTATGCAACAACAACAACAAAAAAAAAATACCATGCTAGAAAGAACTTAACCCTTTACACAGAACATCCCTTTCCGTCCAAATTATCCTTTAATCTACAGTGTAGGTAGACCTTTGTCGTACTTCTCTCTTCTCCACTTCTCTGTCGTTGCTTGAAAGCTAATGAACCTGCTTAACTAATTGATGAACAATGTCAAAAGCAAAACGATAAAGTATTTTTTTTTAAGACTGAGAAACAGATCCGTTTCAGATAAATTTCCAAAAATACAAATGCTTAAACCATAATTACATTATATATATAATTTTCTTTTATCTGTAAAAAAAAGAATGGAAGAACTATTGACATCTTTCTTCGACTTTTGCGACCTTCTGACAGGATTTCTTCTCGCTCTTCAGGTACATAGGTATGAGTTTCCTCCCGAGAGTCCAGTTTCCTCCCACATCTAACCAGATGAGTTCTAGTAGAGACGTTTTGTTTTTTTTTTTAGGTATCTGTGATGTAGTTTCGCGAGTAACTCTCATCCTGACCACTGCTCAAGCAGCCTCCAGACGTGCCTATTAAATTCCCTTGATCACCAAGGTCACTTTCCCCTTCTGGCTCCCCGCTGCGAGACGACTCCAAGACCTCAAAGTAAAGACATAAGTTCACAAAGGAAAAACAAAACAAAAGCCTATTCTAAATATGAAAAAAAAAAGCTGCTGCTGCAAATTCAAGCAAACTACATAAAACATTTGACATTTCTATGGTTCTTCGATTAAACTCGCACTGTAGTTATACCCTCGTCTTTCCACGAACTGGTTTAACGTTAGAATCTACGTCATTTAAACTTTTATTTTAACTGACGATCTCTCCCAATACAGTGTTTTCTATGAGAACGGATTTGTTTGCCTTGATCACTTGAAATCGAGAATGCGTCCAACAGTGCTCAGTCTTTCCAATCTATAACATCAATAGGTTTTATTTATTAGGTTATTACAAAGGTTTTGTCGATTTTTTACAGCAACAACGAGACTTCATATCGCCGCTGAACCTGAAGTTTATTAATCAAGGTAAGTTCCATTACAATCAGTACCCTTCTGCCGACGGGTTACAAGCGCATTTATATCATTTTGAAAATAATCTGGATTCCTGGAGTCGATAACCTGTTGGATAACAGTTTCAATTGCTGCTTGGTTGGAGAAAGATTTCATACGGAGGAAGCTGTCGAGGTGTTTGAAAAGGTGGCGGTCTGTGGGAGAAAGGTCTGGTGAATAGGAGGCTGGGTGAGAGAGAACTTCGTACCCCAACATATTCAGTTTCTGAAGAGTCACTTTTGCAACATGAGGACGAACATTGATGTGGAGCAGGATTGAGCCTCTTCGATTCACCAATGCCGGCTGTCCTTGGGAGACACTCTGATGAACAATGTTTAATTCACGACAGTACCTTTCAGCTGTGATGGTTTCGCCAGGTTGCAAGAAGTTATAGTGGATGACACCAGTTACAGTCCACCACACAGTGACCATGACTTTCTTTGGGTGGAGGCTGGGTTTTGGAATGTGGTTAGACGCCTTGTCTCTGTCGAGCCACTGTGCTGATCATTTGCGATTGTCGTAAAGGATCCATTTTTCATCACACAATGATTTGGTCAAGAAATGGGCCGTTTTTGTTTCTTTATGACAGGCAAAGAGCGGATCTCCATTCGACGATTTTGTTGTTATTCATCCAACTCGTGAGGCAACCACTTGTCAAGCCTTTTCACCTTGCCGATTGTGTCAAGATGCCAGGAAGCAGTTGCAGTGCTAATGTCAAGCTCTCCAGCAATCTCTCGCACTGTTTTTCTTGGATCGGCTTCAACTGAGGCTTTCAGACGGTCGTCATCACAGCTGGAAAGATGTCGGCTATGTTCCTTATCTTCGAGGCTCACATCTCCTTATCGAAACTTTGCAGACCATCGTTGTACTATGCGTTCCTTTGCTGTCCTCGCCCCATGATCGCTTAATGTTACAAGTTTCCTCACTCACTTTGTGACCTAATTTTAACTCGTGAAGCAAAATGGCATGGAAAACTTTTCTATCCACGCTTCACTCAGAACCTGAAACAAATATCCATTTTATGATTTTTGAAAAGGTAGGTTGTGCATAATGTATGCCAAAGTATACACTACAAAACGATATATAACCTGCCTACGTACACCTTCACAAGCAGGCAGAAAATGAACCTCAAATTAACATAACATAAAAACCGACCAAACGTTTGTAACGACCTAATGAAATCTTTGTTCTCTGAAAAATGAGGGTTCTCTCGGACACGAGACCAGCCCAGTTACCTGTATGCAAGCCGTCCACTCGTGATCGCTGGGTTAAGTTTTATCTATAGATAACTGTTTTAATTAATTCGCAAACGAAGAACAGCATAATGACTTATACAAGTGGCCCACGGTTTTATCTTCAGCAACAGCGTGGGTTTTAAGCTAATCCGTGCCGTCACTTTTAACAAATTCTCAAGTACTTGTTGATTTCCCACATTTCCTTCAACAAAAGTCTCTCTCTCTTTTGTTTTGTTTTTTTTTTATTTTAAACTTTCAAGATGATTTAATCCGCTACTAAATATTCAAATAAAATCCACACCAAATTGAGCCATTTAATGGTCATTTATGCAATTTTTTTCCATAGTTGCTGAACTTTTGTATATAATTTATGCTTTCTTAATGTTAAAAGTAAGTTATTTCAAAGATGTACTCTTGATGATTTTTTTTTTCCAGTGAAATTTACATTTATAGATTTTATATACTTTAAATCCTTTGACTGCTGGTATCTGTCGAGTCGTTTAAATGATCCGAAACATGTTAATTTTATCTCAAACAATAAATAAGAAAACACATTTTATAAAAAATGTTTTACATCATCCAGGCAGCCAGTGTAAATTAGACAGTCTAAGGGAGATAACCTATGGGACCTTGCATTTAAAAGGTAATTTAGCTAATTAGCATAGGGATGGATGAACAAGGAATATTTAGAGTGAAGTTGTTCGCAGAATCATTCAGACGTGCGATCAGTTTTTGAGAAGTGGAAGATCAGGACGTGAACTCCCGGACACCGGCTCCTCCGTGTCGAGGCCACTCGCCGCCAGGGAGAGCTGCTCTCCACTTAAAAAAATTAATAAAATTCGGAATTAAACCGCTTTGAGTCGGAAACGTGGCGGCCAGATTTATCTCCCTTGAATAAATGAATGATAAATAAACTATTATTGGTCGGTTGGGAAATAGAGAGTTAACATTTCGTTCAACGGCAGATAGAACGTGGACGATGTGGTTAAATTTTGAATTTTTCTAATAGTTATATTTACAGAGTTGTTTCCCTTAGAGCATAAACTACAACACTCAATAAGTGAAAACAGGCACAAAACAACAACAACAAAAACTTCTTGGCAATTCGCTGTTATAACTTGCATTTAATTTTGTACTGAACTCTGGTCTCGTTCCTTCCTGGATCTCTTGCTCATGGTCCCCTTCCTCCCTGGATCTCTTGCTGATGGACCCCCCTTCCTCCCCGGATTTCTTGCTGATTGTTCCCCTCCCTCCGTGGATCTCTTGCTGATGGTCCCCCTCAATCCTTGGATCTCTTGCTTATGATCCCTCCCTCTCTGGATCTCTTGCTCATGATGTCCCCTTCCTCCGTGGATCTCTTGCTCATGGTAATCTGCCTTCCTGGATATCTTGCTTATTGTGCCCCTCCCTCCCTGGATCTCTTGCTGATGGTCCCCCCTCAATTCTTGGATCTCTTGCTTATTACTCCTTCCCTCTCTGGATCTCTTGCTCATGATGTCCCCTTCCTTCCTGGATCTCTTGCTGATGGTCCCACCTTCCTCCCCGATCTCTTGCTCATGGTAGCCTGTCTTCCTCCGTGGATCTCTTGCTGATGGTCCCCCTCAATTCCTGGATCTCTTGCTGATGACCCCCTCCCTCTCTGGATATCTTGCTGATTGTGCCCCTCCCTCCCTCCCTGGATCTCTTGCTCATGGTACCCCCTTCCTCCGTGGATCTCTTGCTGATGGTCCCCCTCAATTCTTGGATCTCTTGCTTATGACCCCTTCCCTCTTTGGATCTCTTGCTCATGGTAGCCTGTCTTCCTCCGTGGATCTCTTGCTGATGGTCCCCCCTCAATTCCTGGATCTCTTGCTGATGACCCCATCCCTCCTGTATCTCTTGCTCACCTGTATCCTTTATACCCGCCAGCCGCGGGATAATACAAATTAATCAATTTTAAAATAAAATAAATGACGGTGTAATCTGCCTACTCTAATAGACGGAATGGTGTTAAGTAATTAGAATAAACCAAAAAAATCCAACAAACCTCCGGATTTAGGATCCTGTGAAAAAGCAGATTTAACACTGGAGGCGATTCTGCGGATACGTTCAAATGAAACCCGGCTTAAAATATCACTAACGTAATGGTATCTGGCCTGGCGTCATTTGAACGTCCATTACACACTTTTTTAATATGTTATTAGTACGCATGCTCTGTTTTACGTGTCTGCTTATGTCGTAAAATAGTGGTATATGTTCCAGGGTTAGTGCACGATCCCCATACTGAAATTAAGTCGCAGTAATGAAATCAAAGAGGATACTATAAACTCAGCCGTGTGCAGTGATACTGATGGCAATGAAAAACGCATTTATCGATGCCGGATGTTCGCGACCTCGAGATCGGTATACGGAAGCTACTCCAATCATGTGCTTTGGTGGGTTGGCTGTACGGAGAGCAGCTTGAAGATACTCAGGTAGGCGGGGGGCTCCTCGTGTCCGGCGGGATGCGTTCATTCCTTTATTGTCTGGAGGAAATATTCCTTACTGGGGATTTCGGAGTTCCTTTCTTTTCCCGCCTTGAAAAGACGCCAAGTTCGCTTTTCGAGGTGAACCCCAACCCCCCCCCCTCCCCCGATATCAAAGTATAGCTCAGCCCCGTGGGTGGCACGTACTCCTCCCCACCTTATCTTAAACACAGTGGGCATCCAGTCAGCTCTAGTGCTGCTGAACAAGTAGGGGGGGGGTCGGTCACGAGAAGGCTGCCTTGTGTCGGGGTCTCTGCGGCCCAACTTGTGCTGAGTAATGCAGAAACTGCTCCACAGTCGGCACGCAGAGGGTTAAACTCTCCTAACCTTACACCTGCAGTCGGTCTTGTTTTTACACCTTCACCAATCCCCCACTGCCCTGGAATTTAAGATTCGCTTCCACAGCTTTCCAAAATCTCTTGATAACCCTGGACGATTATATTCCCCTCCCGTCTATTTTGAGCTAAACGAGAAAGCCCCAACTTTCCTGCTGCGAGTTATGACCACGGAAATTACAGGGGTGGGGGGGAGTGGCGATGACTACTTGCTTCCTTTTAGGGAACTAAATTAAACCAAATCTGCTGCTTTTTTGCAGACTGACTAATAAAACAAACCAGCTGATCATTGAGACATGGGGTAATTCAGTTTGGTCTTCAGATTGTAGAAGTGTTAAAGGTTGATTAATTCTGGTGTACTGCCTAATATCTCTCTTGAACAGGGGATACGAAAGAAAGCCCCCACACAGTATTGGAATTTGCTTTTGGTTATAAATCCTAACTACTTTTCATTGTGCATCTTTTCGGTTTACATGCTTTTCTACTTCAGGGGTCGGTTTGGTTTTGCAACCCTGACTACTTTCTATTGCACTGAAAGTCTTTCCCACCGAGTGTCTCTTTCAATGGGTGAAACAGATGAAAAGTCGTCAAGAGCTAGGTGCAGCATTTCAAAACATTGTTAGTGGGCTAGGAGATGTGCAGTCTTGTCTGAAGGCTTTTACCCATTTTCAACAAACCATGGCTTTTACTGGCTTTGGGTGTTTAGGCGTGAATGTAGCACATGGTAGTCATATTTCTTAACATGAGATCCATCTATTTTGATGCCTTGCATATCCTCTGAAACACTAAACGTAATGCTGTTAATCTGTGGAAAAGCTTTGAATATCTTGGTTTCTGGGAATGATACAAACAATTACTGCTTTGGTTGTAGAATGAAAAATCCTTGTTGGATTTCAGCATATGATGGAATATGAGAACTTGGGGCATTGATTTGATAGCAAAATCTCATTTTGGACATAATGGGAAATGGTTATACGTTTTCTCGAATGCCTGGGTGACAGATCTCAATGTGAATGATGGCACAATGTATTTGACTCAATTATGGAGCTTGTTTGATTTATTCAAAACACATTACCATAAATAGTTTTAAGTATGCAGTATATAGCACTTATCTTTACAGGTGACAAAAAAAAACTAGATGTTATGTATCTCCTACTGCGTTCTGATTTCAAGTGTTTCTTCAAAACTAGATATCTTTTATAAAACAATTTATATAACTAGAAATATCAGATTTAAAGAAAAATTTCTCTTGTATAATAATAATTCTGCATATGAACTGTACATGTCTGATGCGGCTGCTGAATTATCGATTGTTTTAAAGACTAATCAGAAGAAAAACAAACTAACCACATACTAATCTACTGGATGTGAAATGTGTAATATTTGGAAAAAACACTTGTTCAGTGTAACAACAATAAAAAGTTGTATGATCAACTAAAAATTTGTCATTCGGTTGCTTTAGCACTTTAAGGTGTGTGAATCTCATAGATGTTATGTTTCAATCTTGTGGCCTCTGTGAAGTAAAGAGGTCTATGTAATACACATCTACAACTTTTCTCCTGACTCTGATGCTTTAAAAAAATACTTTTTTAAAATTCAGTATTAAATTTGCAACTTGATGTAGCATAGAGGAGTAAACACAAATAAATCCTCTAGAAAAATGGAAATTGACACTAACCAGGCAAAAGAAAACATTTTTTAGTGATAGTAAATAGGACATGAGCTGCTGTAATGTTTTCTAGTATTGCCTTTTTCTTTAAATACAATCTACTTCTAGCTTGTTGTTTGGTTTTTTTTTTATTACAAAACCACGTCTATCTATCTGTGTGCGTGCCGTGTTATACTTTTTTCTATTACTTTCTGTCCTGCTGCTAAATTGATAATTTATTCAAAGAAGAGAAAGCTTGTTCTAAAAAAAAAAATAAAATTTTTAGAAATTGAAGTTTATTTAAAGTAAAATTTAAAAGCTGCTATGCCTACCAAAATGAAGTCCAGTTCTTGATCTTTGTTAATGGTCGGATGCAACAGAAGATGAGGCACAACAAGTGAGATCGTGGCATATTTTTTTTTATTGGTACTGAAACAGCTAATGATATGCAACATTACGCTACATCAATTTAAAAAAAAAAGGAACAAATTGTCTACACGTTTCAATCATGATTAGTTTGCTCTGAAACGGCAACAGTATTTCAAAAAAAATATTTTGCTTTCTTTTGAAACAGATTACGAGATGTATTAATATTATTGTTTGTCTTTTTTGTTATTTCATACCGTTTTTGAAATTCCGAATTTCAATATCTGAAGGGCCATAGATGCTCATTTTTGTAAGTCTTATTTGTATGCCTACAGTAGTGGTTTTGTTAAATTTCTGCATGGATTTAGGAATGATGATCAATGTATCTGGAGCTTAGTGTGTGTGTGTCAATTTTTAGTGGACACCAGGCATTTTATACTGAATATTTCATAAAATGTTCTTTCTCAAGTTAATATTATTGTTGGTAGGGTTACCTTGGAGTATTAGATTGGCTAGAGTTTCTAAAAATTTCATCCTTTTTTAAAGATGAATGTGATTTTTATATATTTATTTAAGCACGATGACTAAAATCTGTACTCCTGTAATTTTTGTTAAAATATAAACTTTTATATAGTGTTATTGGTCTAATTATATTTTCATAAACATTTTGTGAAAGACTAGTGAGCTTTCAGGGTTTGAACTGCATTTTCTGATTGATTTTGTTGTTTTTGTAGCATCAAGAAAAGTAAATTTGCTGCTTTGTTATGGACCAGGTGACTAGTGCCCAAGTAAATGTCGATGGAGAATATGGATGTGGTGAGTCTCAGGTTAGCCTTTCTGAGGTAGAACGAACTGAAAGTTTCTTGGAAAAGTCAGAAACTGTTTTGGATAGATCTGAAGTTCTATCATCACCATTCCAAACTGAAAAAGATCAGATTGTTTTGGAGAATAAGTGTTTCACTGAAGAGAAGATCCAAGAACGGTCAGCTGTTAAAGGACAGGAAAATGTGCCCTTTCAGATGAATGAATCTGCTGGTGGAATTATAGATGTAGCAGAGGTCAATGAACAAAATCAGGAGAATCCAGTAGTAGAAGAAAATTACAGCACTGATATTAGTAAAGAAATATCAAATCTTGTCGCATCTAGACATGGCCTCATTGTAGCCCAAAAATCTCCTGAAGAAAATAATGCCTTGAATGCTAGAAATGGTGATGATAAAGTTTCTGATGTTATACAAGATGTGACTAATGGCATAAATCTTGAAGTTGAATGTTCTAGCTCAGATGTTAATCCTGAAAATCTCTGCGAGGTTCACCAAAGTGAGCTGCAATCAATAAATTCTTCTGAAAACAGCCAAGTTACGGTTTTACCTGATAGCACTGTGACTCTCTCACCACAACTCGTTAAAGAATCTATTGATCAGACTTCAGATAAGCAGAATGACCAAGCACTGACCAATGTTATTCATAGTAAGAAAAACAGTTTGCCAGAAAGTGAACAGTTGAATCAAGATAAACTTTCCGCTACGGCTAAGAAAAAAGAAAATATCTTAAATGGAGATACTTTGACAGTATCTCCAGAAAATGTTAAAGAAAATGATGTTCCTGATGAATGTGCTGAAAATAAGGAAAATGAACCACTGGATATTCTTGGCAATGGCCTTCTTATTAAAAAGGTGCGTATTGTTCTCTGCTTTTTGAAACTTTTAAAATAACTAAATCATATAAAATGGTGGTAAGTAGGGATGAAAAATAGCCATCTACATACAACCAAATTCTGGTTAGACTACCAGGCATTGACAGAGTTGTGGCCATGTTTTCCCATAATGAAATAAAGAATATTTTGTCTATTTTTTTCATACATAAATGCATTAAAATTAAACTTTCCATGTTTTTTTACTCAGAATTGGGTTCCCAAGGAACTTGTACATTGAAGTATCTGCAGTTCATTTGAGGAGACCTTATGCTAAAATGACAGCATGCTAAATAAAACTATGAAGGTTTAAAGAAAAACTATAATAGTTGTCTTTATATTATATTAAGAATAGGAACTACATAGCAGTATAACTTATGCACCTTGTACATTTTAAATTGATATTTCAAAAGAATTTAACCACCTTCATTGATTACAACAGCACAGCATGTGATTTTAATTGGAGATTTATTACTGATTTGAAGTATAATAGATTATGCAATAGCAGTGTTTTTACAGTTTTACAGAATTCAGTAATTTTGTATTTGTTTTGCAGATTTTAAAAGTTGGTAAGGGCCGTGACACTCGACCTGTTAAAGGTGAAGTAGTTACACTGAGAACAAAGGGTCTCTCAGAAAATGGGATAATAGTGGATGAGCATGAGTCCATCACGTTTACTTTAGGAGATGGAGATGTTGTTGAAGGTACCTATTTACTGCAGAAAACTTGATAAGATTAGTTTCTAGTTACTTGAAAGAATGAATATATGTCTATCTACAACCTTGTAGCAAAGAATTCATGCCTTGCTGCTTTTTCAGTGGTAGGATCCTGCTGTGTTAGGTTTCAGACCATTATATTGCAGTATGCAGGATCATTTTACATCAACTCATCTAGTGCTTTCCAGGTGACCATCTCAGATACCGGTTATTACCTTTATGGGTAAAACAACTACATCAAATATTTTAGCTCAACTCCAACTTGTTTGGCAGTTATGGTTCTCTAAAAATGAGATTTTACATTCATTTTTGGCACACTCAAATCTTGTATAAGTTTTATAGACAATTTTGTAGGTCTTTGTCTTCCCACTGGATTATTTGTCAAAAGAATGGCGAGTAACTTGGCTGTCATCCTAGTGGTAACCTTGCTCAGCATTTTGTACCAAAGAGAATGATGTAATTTTAGGAATAAGCATCTCCTATAGTGTTTGTATGTAGGAAGTCCATCAAATGCACCTCATGCTGTCTAGAAATGTTCTTGGATAAAGCTTTAAGGCCACTATGGTTATCTTGTCACTGTATCTATTTTTCACTAACAGCAGCATCTGTTAGTGCCCTTATTTTGATAAATATTCATTTCATTCCCATCAGGATGAGCATCACACAAATATGTGATATGATACACTTGTGATCATTGCTGCTGCAAACAGTTTTGGGAGCATCTGTTTTGTATTCACGATGATCATGGATTGACAACATAACTTGTTGCTTTCTGTAAACATTGTCTACAACTACAGATTTTTATTGAGGTTGCTTAGTGCCATGGTTATCACTAACAGGTGTTACCAATCCCGCTCTTTTGTATTCAACAGGTAATGAAAGATCCCTACTAGAACCCCTCTGATAAGCTATTTAGGACTAAACCCCTGCATCAGTGTACACAAGCCATGCTATAGGAAGTGCACCAAATGAAGTCAGTCTCACAGTAGACTGGTATGCTACACACTTGGCTATCCCCTGCCCAAAAGCATAAATAACTTCACATTCTGATCTGACTGAGATCATACCTCAAATTTTAGTGTTACAAAAACTATAAAGACAGTTTGTAAGTTTATGAAAACAGGCTGACAAGAATTTTTTTTTAAAGTTAGTTTTTTTTGTATTTGCTGCTTGAGAACAGTTGTTTATTGCTGTTTTTTTCCAAGAACCTGTATATTGAAGAATAACCTTGTCTGCTCATCTCATCATTTACTACTACTACTACTATGTTAACATATGGTTGTCATCTGTTTTTCAGCTTGGGATCTTGCAGTTGCGCTGATGGATGAAGGAGAAATCTGTGAACTTGCAACAGATAGCAGATTTGCCTATGGCAATCAGGGCAGGTATGTAAAACTAACTTTTAAGAGGAATACAAAAAATTTGAATAGCTATAGGAATGAAGTTGATTGTTGTTTAAGTTTATAGTATTAAAAATGATGCTATTCTGTTTGTGAGTTTCAATCTTTATGGCAGTGGAGAAGGCTTTGAGCATTTGTAATTTAAATATGAAAATTATGGTGTTATAAAATATTTTTCTGACAGATCTCATATCAGAATATAAAGATGGGTAATAAACAAGAAATGTAGTTTGTATTAACACCCATATTTGTAAGAATCTTTCAAACACCAACTTAACACATTTTACCTGCAGTTTTGTTTCTGTTCACATCTCATCAGTAGCAGTGTCATATTGTGTTCACTATTAATATACACTGATGCAACAGCTGTTATGAGCCAGTGTTCCATATGCTAAGCTACCACTGACAATGTGATTCTTTTTCTTTTATTATTCATTTTAGCACAAAATCTTTATCACTGAATTATTTTGCACAGGAAGCCTGATGTTCCATCAGGTGCCTCAATTGTCTACACACTAGAGCTGTTGAGCAAGGCTGGTGCACTTGACTATTCCACTTTGTCCCTGAAAGAAAGACTGCATCATGGGTAAGTGGCAAGAAATTTACTCTTTCCCAAAAAATAAAATCTGTAAAGGATCCATAAAGAGAATAATTTTATATTATTAGTAAATATTAGATCTTATTTATAACTGAAAAAATGTTTTTGTTTTTTTTTTAATTCTGCATTTGTGACCTGACAGATTGAGTAATCACTGTGGCATATCTAAACTCATCTCACCCACACACAAATTAGTGCTAACTTAACATTATTAAAGAATTTTTTTTTTTTTTTTTTGCTTCCTCTTCTTTGGCAAATCCTCCCCTGACTTTTGAGGTCTAAGGTAAGGATATCTCTCAGCTGTGAGCTAGAAGAGAAAGGTGTGGAATGCCTTGGTGACCAAGCAAGTTACCCAGGTATATTTAGGGTTCTTGAGCAGTATGTGGGACCACCACCCCATGTACCTGGAAAAGAACACTATTTTTAGGCAAGAATAAACCAGTGGTTGGACCTTTGACCATGCCAGTCCAGTAGTCTATCACTGGACCACCATCCATCCCACTAAAAAGAATTTTTAAAAAAAAATTTATCATGAAACATTTTTTAACATTTGAATGATAATCTCTCTAGATATTTGTATGTGTGTATATTTATATTGTTTAAGAAATATAGGGGTATTATTTTTACAGGTACCTTAATACTTCAGTGCATCCTTGTTGTTTTTAGTTGGCAGTAAGTGCTGATCAGATATATCACTTGCAATTGGTTTATCTGATTACATTAAAAGTAGCCATTTTTATTTATTTGTATTTAGCACTGTTTAAAGTGGACAGGTATGTTCACCATCACCACTACCTACCACAACTGTCTCAAAGACTGGTCCGTTTAGACATCATCTCACTTCAAGCTTACCAGCATAGACTATTTGTACTTATTAGTCAATCCTTAATTTTAATATCTTCATTCAATTTGTGTCCCCAGAATTATTAAAGACATGATGTAGTACATTTGTGGATAGTAGTTTCAAAACAAAAATTGATTTAAAGTGTTTTAGGTTTTAGATATTTACTTTTCAGTGAAAAAAAGAAGAAACACGGTAACCAGCTATTTTCAAGAGGTGACTATACAGGTGCTATTCAGTCGTATTCAAGGTAAAGAAACTTTTTGTGGATAACTGAATTTTACATTAATTTTTTTTGTTTGTTTGCGTAATATTAAGAAATTCTTTAAAATACTAATAAAAGATTCTCTGAAGCAGGAAATATCTGAAAAGATTCTTCCAGACACTCTTCTAAAAAAATGTTTATCTTTTTTTTCTTGAATTGAAACATTATCTTTATTAGTTGATGGCTCAGGGCCCATGCTGTTAGAATCATGTGGGTTCATATTTGTTATCTTGGTCAGCAAACTGTATTTCTGGTATCTTCTGTGAAAATCCATACAGCTCTCAGGAAAAAAATGTACAACATTGCCGGTAATTAGATTTTATAATTTTAATGTTGAGTCTTTCTGAGCTTGAACAGAAGCTCGGAACGTCCATCTTTAAATGACGACATTCTTTTGTAGAGCTATTAAAATTATAGAAAGTGAGAACCAGTCTTTCACAGAGGAACCCTCTGAGTTACAACAGTTACTGGATGAAAAAATCAAATGTTACAACAATTTGGCTGCAGCCCAGCTGAAGGTAAGAGAGATGAACAAAAATTAGCTTTGATTATATTTTTTTAATGAACCTTTTTTATTGACAGACTGAGTATTTATTGCTCGTAAAATTTGAAAGGAAGTGGTGAAATTTTTTTTAACAGGAATCAAACACCAAAAATAAGAATTCTCCTAATTAAAATGTTGAGAACCCAAAGCAGATAAGAGTATGAAAGTCTTCATTATATCGTTTGACTGCATCAGTTCACTGCACACTCTGATGTAACGAACAAAGCTGTTCAGAAATTCCTTTTTAACTGGAGAAAGAAAATCTGCTGAGAACTGATGATAAACACAATATGTTGGAACTTAACTTTAACAAAATGGCTACAAATGTGGTTGCTTTTGACTGAAGTAGAAAGAATCAATTAAAAATATTTCTTTTGTGCCATTTCACCTTCCTTTTTTTTTTTTTCTTTTCACCTGTTGTGTTAACTTTTCCAGTAAATAAAAGTTGTGATCACTAAGATGTGAATGTGTTACAGGGAAAGATCCCAGGACTTTTGGTCTTTATTTATCATTAAAGACTTCATCTTTTTTTTAAATCTGTACATCAACATTTAAAAAACCCCTTTTATTTTGTGTGCTTAAAATGTAAAACAAGGTTTTCTTCTTTTAAATGTTGATATACATAAAAAAAAAAAAACGTCTCCCCTTTTCACTAATTACACAAACAACTGAAAATATTACTTTACAGGAAACAGAAAAGTGTACAAATAATATTTAGTATTTATATAATATTAATATTATGGCATTCTTAGCTTTGTTACTTTTTAAAAATTTTTTAACACAGGTAGAAGCCTTTGATGTTGCCATTAAATCCTGTGAATCTGTTCTCAAATTCCATGCAGAAAATGTGAAGGCTCTCTTCAGAATAGGCAAGGTCAGTCAGTTCAGGTGTTTTAAATGTGTATTCTAGAATTTTTTGTATTGTGTTTGGACAATTTTTCAGGAATACTATAACCATTTCTGTTTATGAAGAAAAGGTTTAGGAATGAAACTTTCTAGAGGTCCATTACATTTGTCAGAAAAAAGACTTTGTTCTTATGAAGCATCAAGCTACTGCTGTACAATTTCTTGCATTTCTCATTTGCCATCCTCAGACTTCTGTTTGTAATCTGCACAGGTTAGATCTAATGAGGTGGTTGTGAAATTAAACGCTTGTTTTCTCTCTCTCTCTCTCAGGCCTACTTTGGTAAAGGTGATACAAAACATGCTGTACACTATATGAAAATGGCATTGAATCTGGAGCCAAAAACTAAGGTACACAAACATTTTTTAAAAATTTCTGATAGAATGATAATCCTAGTTACGAGCAGATAATGTATATGTGCAATAATTGTTTTTTTTTTAAAAACTACAATAGAAAATGTACGTAGGTTTTATTGTTTTCCTCATTGAAGTAAATGATTTCTTGACAACCGGGTCTATTTTCATTATTTTGTTGATTATTTGCAGGTGTTTGTATAAATTTATCCTAACAAAATTAAATGACTGGCCTTGAAGAAACATTTGAAAGGCCCATGTTTTGAGCTATCTCAAACTCAGGTTCACTGTGATACATTTTGTAGGGTAGGAAACTCTAAATAAACAGACCAGAGAAGAAGATTAGATATATTGGGTTTTTAACTTAAATTTCTGTGCTTAATTTTGGTGCCTTTACAAAAAAAAAAATACTTTTTTTACTTTTTTTTATTTAAAAAAATCAGATTATCCACCAGGAAATGTCAAAATTAAGCAAAAAACTTCAAGAAGAAAACCAGTTAGAGCGGAATTTATACAAAAAAATGATTGGTGTTCACAAGAAGCCAAGTAAGAAAAATGCTATTATGGTAAGTTATTGTCTGTCTGTTTTTAACAGACCCACTTATATGGCAGTCTCTTTAATTTTCTCTAATTTCAGAATGTTGCATGTGTTAATCCCTGAATTCCATCAATATTTTAAAAGAAAATACGTAAATTCTTTCTGTATTTTATAGATTTTTACAATAATAAACACTGGTATTTAAATGTTGTTTAGATAATTTATGCTGATATTTTTTAGCTGCTTCTGTGAAGTTGAACATCGACCTGCAGCCATCACTAGAAAATACGATGGATCTCTCGATATATCTTTTTAGATTATCGGTGAAACTTGGATAAATTTTGTGTAAAATCAGAGTCTGAAATTAGTCCAACAGCCGCTAAACATGTCCTGCAGTGTTGCTTTTCAAGAAATAGGCTACCAAGCACTGGCCTTAAATCAAAATGCGTGCCTCGCTTTAGATGGAAATGTAGTGCCGTTTTGTAATACATTTTAAGAGAGATATATATTTGTAGCATTTAAAATAAGGTTTATTGCAATAAAATAAAGGATTACTGTTTAGTGGTCAAGAGATTAAGAACATTTTAGGTTTGCTAGATAAGCTCATGATCTTAAAACCAAAATATGGATCTATGTAAGACAAGCTAAGCTGTAGGCAATCAAGTAAAAGATAAGATTGCAATTTTTTTTTTTTCAGTTTAAATAAATATTTGCTTCAATAATTTAAATGAATTTGATCAAAACTATATATTTTATCCATTTAGAATTAACACCCAGTTTATGAGAGAGCCTGTTGAAAAAAATCTTAGGTTATGGCATGCTGCCTTTAACTCTAAAAGAGCATAAATATTTTACAACAAGAGATCACACATTTTTACTTTGTAATTTTTTTTTTGAAGAAGTTACAGTACTTAAAATCTTTGAATATTGTTGCATTAATCTTGTTAGAAACAGTACATTAATGGATTAAATTGCACATATCTCAAGTTTTTTTCATTTTGGTTTTCATAGAGGCTATCTTGGATTTTATTTGGTTGTCCAAGGGATGCAGAGCACTAAACGAGATGTTGAAGATAAGGTGCTTGAATATCTCTGGTAAATGACAATAACCCTGTTGTTTCTGTAGCAAAGTAGATATAACTTGTATCTCATTTCTGACCAGAATATCTTGGGAGGGATATTTATTGACTAAGTATTGACATATTCTATCTTGTCCAATCTTTTTTGCTGCTTCACCACCACCATGAAACAATTGAGCTATTTCCTTTTTTGAATGGATCCATAAGCAGGTCGAATGGCCTAACCATGGGGAAATGTTTCTTTGCTACGTACTGGCACAAGCCCCCTCTGGAATACTGGTACTTCGTTGAATGAAATTTATTTTTCCCTTTTCAATTAGTGTTTTTCACATGAACCAGAACACCTTGTTACATTGCATTGAGCTATAACACTTTTGCATAGGTGTTTCAGTATCATTGGACATGAGGGTCGCATCGGATTCAATGGGAACCCTGAGTGCATGCAAGTGTGCACAACAATACATGATATCACCAGTTTTTGTATTATCATCAACATTATCATCATTCTTACCAGCTATGTAGGAATTCATGACATTTTACACATTTTCTTTTGTAGATAAGTAATTTTTTCCAGAGTATATTTGTATGTGCACTTCCTCTGATTCTTAATCAATTGTTCCTTCATTGTATTGATACACTACTTTTTGGAATACTTTCACTGCATCTTTGTGTTCAGCTAAAAACTCTGTCAGCTTTTGATTCAGGACAATCAATTTAGCAGCACTGTTGTTCATTCCGCCATTACTTCACAACCCATCAATAGTATTTAGTTGTGTAACTATATTGTTTCTCTGGTAGCAATATTGGATTAGAATGGCCATAGCTTTGGCAAAATGATCATCAATTGGACCTTTTCCATCTTGAGCTTCAATGTAGATAAAAAATCTTTATTGGGAGTCCCTCTTTTTCACAACAAAAAACATTCCATACAACAGTCTGTCATTTTGTAACAATGAACTTTAAATTACTACTTACTACCTTTATTTCAGGGAAATCATTTTTCACACACATCAGTAAAGCTTTTGAAATAGATAAAATTACTGTATAATTTTGTTTGGAGTCTCCAGCTGTTGTGTGACCATAATAATATATGTATGCTAAAATCATCTAGCTCTTTCCTAATTTTGTTTGGGTTTTGACAAGGTAAACCATCAGTCCATGTCAACTCATTCCTCATTTACCATGATGTCAAAGTGGTATTTTTTTTCATGAAAATATATTTGTTTTAATTCCATTTTGTAGTCCATCACTATGTATGCTACATAATAAGGAAACTTTGGCAAAAAAATATCAATTTGCATTTGCTGCTTATTAACACAAATGATATCCCCATATACAGTTTGAATTTGCCTTTGCAATTGAATAGTATATTGTGATAATCTGGACTAGTGAAATGTACTCAATGGCACAAAATGATAATGTGCAAACAAAAATTTAGACACAGCAGCTATCGATGTATTGATGATTTGTCTGTTCATTTGTACATATGGCTCAATGTTTTTTTTGACTTTTGTACTTGAATCTGTCAAAATCTTAGTTTGTGGAATGTTGTGGCACCAATTTGATCATCTTTGAATAATATTCTATCTATCCTTTGAAAATTGTCTTGAGAATTGATTGTCATACAAACTGAGGAAATTCTTTGTTGCTATCAATCATTACTTATGTTGTTCCTAAGGAGAGCATATTAATATTTCTGTCAGACAATATGAAATCCATTGCTTTTGTCATTTTTTTTGAATGTCTCTCAATGCTTTATAGTTGGAACCAACTCATATGTTAAAAATGGCATTTAGACATTGTGCAATAATGTCACGAAATATGTCAAGTAATCTCTTGATTTTATTCATTGGTAATGATTTGCACACAAGAGCCATGACTACATGACAATGAACACCTCTCTGGCAGTGCATGTTGTACTGCTAATGAATTCTTGATTTTTCATTATCATCATCTAGCAGTTTTTAAATCATTTTCTTTGTAGTAGCAAGAACATCACCACTTGGAAAATATGTTCTTACATAGTGCATAAAATGCTTGTTCAGTGAAACACATTGTCCAGCCTTTAATTTCATGATCAAATTCATTCCATTTCTTTTCCATACATGCATGAAGTCCGGGAATATTATGTCCACTACCAATACCTAATTTCAAAGCATCTCGAATTTGAAGGATACTTTTGAGAGCTGCATCCAAAACTTTTCAGAAGTGATGTCTACTAGAGTCATCTTTTTTACCAGTTTGTAGTAAACTTATTTTGCATTGTTGTAACTCTTGAGCAGCCTTCTCTGAAAGATCAAGACCATCACAAGTACATTCACAGTGACTATGCATAACATTTATCGCAATGATGGTGCATGTTATCTTTGCAATTTCCATATATTTTAATACTTTTCTACGCTTCTCATGAACAAAAATGAAGAAGTTAAAAAAAAAAAAACAAGTCCAGTTTTTGGTTTTTCAGACAAGCCAATTGGAAAAGTTAGTTGAAATGCTATTAGAAAAAATCTGGTGCCAGGCTGTCTCACAAACTGGGTGTTAATGGTAAAATTTGTTTGAATAATGCTTTATAAAACCATACAAATCCCTGGTTGGAGAATACTATATTTCCTCTTCACCAGTTACGGCATTATATAGATTCTCCCACAAATAGTTTTTGTTACATCTTTAATGAAGAAATTAATTTTGCAAATACTTTTTTTTTTTAAAAAAAAAAAGATTAACTTCTCAAAAAAGAATTCTGCATGTAGTAAAAACACCCAACCCGATCTTTTAAAATAGCCTTCTTAGCATTCCTCATTATTCACATAGCTACACCGTTATCATTTGCTAATGTTCACAGGAGAAACTATTTTTTGAATAGTAATTAAAGATGTTTAGTAAGTAAGTAGTTAACTGTACATTTCACTTTGTTTCTTCAGTGGTGGAAATGGACAGCTATTGCAGCAGTAGCGGCTGTTGTGTTTTCAGTGGGTATTGCAGCTTTTAGACTTGGACAGCAGAACAACTAAATGGAGCTGCGTTGATTTTCTCTTCAGGGACCACTAGAAATGTGCTGGTGGTGTCTGGTTTTCTCTCTGGCTCATTTTCTGTAGCAAAGAAATGGACAATATCTGCATTTTAACAGTATTTAAGGCTGTCTGATTTAGAAAAAAAAAACATGTATGTGTATAAGAGATTTTTGTTAATTATGTTCCAGAAATACATATGTCACATTTTATTTAAATCTAATACTAATTTCCCTTAATACAACGTACTATTTCTTGCATTCAGCAAAATTAAGTTTATATTACTTAGTAAACTTATCTTAAAAATATTTTCATTAAATCAGTTAGCTTTTAGTTCATGCACAGCATCTTCACATGAAGCATTCAGCTGGTTATCTAATAACTATGATTTGAGGAATTAAAATTTTTGTTTTAATGTACTGCTGCTATTCTTTTTTTATGCAAAATTTTCAATGTTCAAGATTAATTTAAACTACTCTGACATTATTCAGGTTGACAGGTCCTAGAGAACTATAGGGGACCTTTTTCTTTCCTAGGTTTTTTGTTTGTAAGTAATAGCTATTAAATTTTCATTTTTATAGACTATGTACTTACCATCCCTTAGAACTAATGTCAAAAGGGATCGTTAGTAGTTATCTTCCCTGAAGTCTGTTTTATTAAAATCTATAGGATGTAGCAAAGTTCTTGATGCTAGGTACGATAATAAAATATTAACTTTGTTCGTGATTTTGTTTGATACAGAGTTTGCATTTCAAACTAAACAGAGTTTAAATAAAGAAAAAAAACAAGTGTTAAACTTGAAAATTTAACTGGAAATAATATGATGTATTCAAGGGATGGTAGCTAGAATTGGCAAGAGCATGTTAGCTAATATAAATCATGTATCATTAAATGCAAGCTAAGCACAGGACGATAAAATTCTCTTGTTTTCTGAGTACTTAGAAATGAATCATTTCCAAAGAGCAAATTTTTTTCTAGTAAAGTATAATTAGCAGGTACACCAGTAGCCAAAATAATACATAATCTCATGCCTACCTTTTACTAAGAAAATGTGTTTTAAAAAAATGCACTGTTATAAATTCAGCTCTATTTTTTCATGAGCAATAAATTTACTTCTACATACAAATCTTTCATTTTCATTATTTGCTTGTAATGAAAATGTCCTTTAAGTATTTATTCATACTCTTATATCAGATGATTATTTAATGTAAATACAGTGGGCTTAATAGATTGAACCATTTAGAACAGAGCCAACTGGAGCTTTGTTTAAATGGTTTTAATTAGACAGTTTATACTCTGTGCAAGCAAAAGACATTCAAATGAAATGAGGTTGCATATCATTATGGCAATGTCATGCCATTTCAGCTGTTTCATTTGAACATTTTAAAACAATGCTTTTTATTCAAAGCACCAAGATATAAAATTTAAACTTAGGACATTGTTCATCAAATAATTGCAAGTTTGTTGTGATGACCTTTTTTAATGAAATAATTTAAGCATTTTTTATTACAAATTACGTACTGAAACCTTTCTAGACAGTGATAATTTATATCATTTAGGAAATATCCAACAACAATTTACTAGATTGATTTTAGGGAGATTTAGGTATTCAGAATGATTATTCAAACAAAATTTTCTAGTTGTGTGTGATCCATGGTATAACTGATTTAAAAAAAAAAAATAGTAGTTTCTAAAAGACGAGAAATTTTTTTCAGTTTATTATTAGAACAAGAGGCCCTGTTGATAAACATTAAAGAATACTTTGGACAACATTTTAGGAAAGTAGGGGGCTTTGGAAAATTCAAATGGAATGAATTCAAAGATTTTAGAGTCCACTTAATATACTGTAATCTTAATTTAATAAACAAAGCTTTCCAACCAACAATAATTATGATCTGATGCCAATGAAGTTTTATGGCATTGAATAAATTACGCAAAGCACCACAGAATGGGTGATATCATGAATTTTGAATTATGTAAAAAGTACTGTTGTAATTTGACTTTAACAAGTACTTGTAGGATTATAAGTGTTTTTTTTTATTTTATTGGCAGAAATTACAATATGACAAATTTTATGGTGGCAGTCATGACTAATTTCTGCAGTTAGCTAGTGGTTCTGACAAACTGAAAAAAACTTGGAGTGGACAATACTTTGCATCTAGCATTCCAGCAGGACATTGCTTATTCTACATGGCAAGGCATTATTTCAGATTCACAAATGTCATTTTCCAGGTCACTTTAAATATATATATCTAGAGCTTTTCAATGTTAAATTACCAATCACTAGAGTGCTTATTTTGGCTCATTGTCAAACGTACCCTATATAACAACTATTCTCACCTGTCTATCTGGTATGCAACATGAAATAATTTCCATGCATATTAGAATCACTGGATTCTTGGATGATGTGGTTCTAGGCATTCCTACTATTTTAGAAACGCTGCTCAACAGAATTCATCAAAACTGAGACATTGGAATGATGCAGCACTAATACACCAAGGATACCAAAGGACATTCTCTTCCAAGTCTTCAACGTTGTATTCTGATTTTCCAAGTCAGATGGAAAACCTTCCACAAAAGTGGCATTCATCTTTGTTCTTTCAGCTTGCTATTTATTAGAGGCTTGGAAAAGCAGCCAGTCTGAGTGACCATCTGCTAGTACTACTTCCTCAGCTACTAGACTTGTTCAGGTACTCATGACATGTACTCCTTCCCTGCCAAAATATACCTTGATAATTCATTGGTCATTGTGAATTCATTAATATTATCACCACTGGTTACTTTTACATCACGTCATCTAACATTTGTTGCAAGCATGAGCTCCATCAGTAAAACTATATTTTTCCTCATAAATATAAATATTTTCCTATTGTTTTCAGAGATTATGCAGAAAGCACATGTGGACTAATTGCATGAGCCCAGCAGTCACAGTTCCCTAGTTTGGGCAGAATTGGTATTCTTTAAAGTCTCTTGAATCAAGATCTACAAACAGTAAAATCTGTAAAGTTCACAGTCACAATGAACCCAACTGACATTTTTGTACAAAGCAAATACAATCAGAAAGTCTTTTACAGTTGTCCCCCGGTATTCGCGGGGGTTACATTCCTAGAGCACCCGCGAAGAATGAAAAACCGCAAATATTGGACGTGGTCCATAAGATTGCCTATAAACGTTAAATATATAATAATAATAATTTAATAAAAAATACAACACTCAGAGAAACACTCAAGATAGCTACACGTGGTAAACTGGGATGATGCTGGGCTGCATCTGCCTGAGACAGCAGCAAGGAGAAATGAATAACGCTCTCTGATTGGCTACTTTCAAACCTCCAGCCAATAGCGTTTATTTTATATTGACATTTTGCTGAATTTACATTAGTATTTATATTACAAAATTAGTAAATTATATTGTTATTAATAATTCAGTGTTAAAAGGCGTGAAAAAATATATATTGCCACGAAAAAAGCCATAAGAAAATCGCGGAAGATATTTGCGATTCCGCGAATATGCTGGAGTTTCCACGAACAATTAGTTGGGTTCTAAGGAAAATTCCGCGAATAACCGAGGCCGCGAATGCCGAACTGCGATTACGCGGGGATCAACTAATTTCAATGTAGCAATAGTATAAGAAGCAAATTACATTATGACAGTAATAACTGTTGTAAATAAAAAGTTCATATTTAATTATTTTAAAAAATTTAAATGTCAAATTTCGCACTTGGTAAATTTTACTGTATAACAACAGTAATAATTATCTAAAATCCATGCAATTTTATTTTATTTTTCAAAGTTTTTCCTTTGCAGATTTTAATATAAATAAAAAATTAAAGATAAAATTCAATGGCTCACTCAAGTTCTATTTTCATTTATAAAGAAAGATGAAACAAATTTTAAAATAATTTATTTCCATGCTTTTGAACAAAACAGCCTGTTAAATATAAATTATCTAAATTAAAAAATTAATGATTTCACAGCAAATAAAATGGATTAGCACATTCATCAAATTTGAGTTTTCCTTTGACAAAGATTACTAGAATGTTTGTGCTAAATACCCCTCTCACTTGACGTAAGATGTTATGAAAATGTATATATATATACATAAACATTTAAGGATGTACAGAATTTTATACTGAAGATTTTAAAACTTGTTGACCATTATTTTTGAAGTTTCATATCATTACAAAACATCTAGAAAGTTTGAAACTGTTGTGAAAACTTTATTATTGGTTTAAAAAGTATATAAGATGAATACAAAAATACATTATTATAGCAGATCTACTACACTGTAACTAAATATTTATCCTAGAAATTACTACATGCATCTTGAAATTGTTTCATGAAATAAAAAATGTACTTCCCACCCCCTTATAGGAAAATCAAAATTAGATTGCTGGCTTAAGATGTCATTTCCCAGCATGACAAATATGATCTATATTAATTTTTAGATATTCAACTATTTGACAATATTTCTGTATGTGAAAATTGTTATTTCCAATCCACTCTAGGTAGAATAAGTTGAATTATTTTCTTCCCATTTGAATCCATAATTCTTAGACTGTTATGTAAGATTCCCTTCTGTATGAATTTGAAATACTATCAGCTAATACCTTTATTTCTGATAAATTTAAAGCTGAAATAATGCTCACAAAATGAAATTTTGTTCACCAAAAAAATCTATTGTTAAATAGCATTTTAGAAATCTTATGAGATGTCATAACAATTAGCATAAATATTATAATATTTTTCTTCCATTTGTAAGCATAGATAGTAGTTTCAGATGAATAGATAATGCATCTGTTTGATGCTCTGTTGAGTGAAATTATTTAAAATTCAAGAGTTTGAGGCAAATAGTAAAAATTACAGTAATGAAAATTGCTAAGGAAACATGGTCAATATTTAGTTAATAAGTGCATCAATATAATTTGATGAGTAATACACAAAATGTTCATAATTATAATGAATAATTAAAAAGTTAAACAAAATAACTACAAGATACATAATGCTTTATATTTTGAATCCTCCTTTTGCAGTACACACATCTTTAATTCTGTGTTCCATACTTTCATAAAACTTGATGAAATCTTACAGAATTGCTCTTTTCTATGATCTCCCTTATTTGTGATATTCATTTTCTCATGTTCATGTCACTCATGTTCAGCTTCATTGTCTTGCTGTAAAAACGTTTCTGCCAATCAATTTGTTTCCAATGGTCAAGGTGTTTCATAAGAATTTGCAGGTAGTGTTGCAATGCATGAGTTAAGAGTACCTTGAAATCTTATCAATTTTTCAACTCCATTCTTATACAACCCCAAACCATGACAGATTCACCATCTTGTTTCACAGATGCAAGTTAAACATTGGTCTGCAAGCCTTTTGCCAACTCTCCAATGCGCAAACTATCATTTTTGCTACCAAAATTTCAAATTTAGACTAATCTGTAAAGACCACCTTAAACCAATGACCCAAATCTCTGACTTGAATTTAATTTCCCATTTTTACTTTCTGGTTCTATTCCTTTTCCTAAGGCATAATCTAATGAGTCTGGTGCTTACCTTTTTTATCCATACTGCCTCAAGATCACATGCCAATATCATGGTAGATTTTCTCCTGTCCCAGGTACTGTTTATTACTCTGTAAATGTTTACTTCTATCCTGTAACTTTTCTGTTTTTATTGCTTCCATTTTCATTCCATCTATTTACTATCTTGGACACAGTAGTTACAGAAATCTGAATTTAGAAGCAAGATGCTTCATAGAAAAATTTTCATGACAGCACATCTTATGTCTTATATCTTCTGCAGTTGACTATATTTTTCATAGTACAGATGCATAATTAAAAACGTAACTTTTTTCGGTTTTGTTTAATGTGGCACCTGATTGACTGAATATAGCCAGTGACAAGATGTTATTGATTGTCAATGTTGCCTTTGTCTAACTATTGTTTCATATTTTACATATTGTATTACTACCTTATAATCCAAGCACAAGAATGTCTATAAATCAAGATATATCTTCCAGGTTAATCCACAATATAAAACCATAATATGGACCATGTTAGAACACTGATATCAGATGAATAAAAAAGTTTTTCTGTGCAATTTCTGTTACTGCTTGGCAATACTTAGATGTTTTTACTGGTGAAGAAAAGTTTCAAAGTTTTCCTGGAAAATAGCTATATATTGTTTTCATTCACTTTGGTGTATAATTACACTGAATACTAAGAAATACTTCATTGCTTCAACTTTACCTTAAATTAACTAATAACATAACTCTACATACAAAATTCAAGTACAAAAAGCTGTGATAACTAGGTTTCTGTTTAGTTTGCTTTGTAATCATGGTGTACTGCAATGCTTGATGAAGCAGGTGAAGACTGAGCATGTTCTGTTCCTGAGTTAGAGGTCTGTCTTTGTAAGATCATGATAGGTGAAGTGCAATGTTTAGCAGAGGACACAACTCCAGCCTGGCCAATATAAAGCTGATAATTTGGATTCTGAGAACCTGTCATCATACAAGTACCACCACCTAAAAAGTGACCAGTGGTGGTATGTGAAGGAATTAGTGCCTGATATTTAGCACCTGGTTGATGCCAGTGACCATGATTGGTGGAAACAATGTGTGTGGAAGTACTGTCTTTGTTAAAAACTGTTTGTCTGCTTGAAGTCAAAGCACTTACAGCTTGAATTTTGCTGTCACTTTCATCTTCTTTCCTACACTCCTGATCAACAAACTCAGAAATTTTTGACTGAATGTTTTTTTCATTACTACTACTAGATGTTGATGATGATGATGATGATGATCTGGTTGTTAGGTTTCCATAGAAATTTGGAAATTTGTTCCACAATTTCAGAAGTTTTTCTCCCACACTTGGTTCAATTTCCTAACAAAAAAAATTTTAATCTGTTATCTTCCATCCATAAATATGGCCTCTTTAACAGACCTTTTCACAGAATACAAGAAACAGAATTCATATATATAAAGTATTCATTCTGCATCAATAAACAAAGCATTCATGCAAAAATCATCCTAGTTTGATAAGTTACTTCCTCTCAACATTAAGTGGTATTTAAAACCTCAAACAATATTAGTTGAGATATTCTACACACTTCTTTTACTATTTTTTCTCATCAATAATCCTGTCTGAGAACTATTAGGTTGTTACAAAAGTTTTGTCAGTTTTTATATTATGTTAATTTGGGGTTCATTTATATCCTGTTTTGTAGTGGGTGTTTGGCATACATTATGCAAAACCTACTTTTTTAAAAAATCATAAGATGGATATTTGTTTCAGGAATCTGCATGAAGCATGGACAGAAACGTTTTTATGCCATTTTGCTTCACGAGTTCAAATTAGGTCACAAAGTGAGCGAGGACACAGCAAATGAGTGCACAGTACAATGATGGTTTGCAAAGTTTTGATCAGAAGATGAGAGCCTCAAAGATGAGGAACGTGGCGGACATCCTTCCAGCTGTGATGACGACCGTCTGAAAGCATCAGTTGAAGCCGATCCAAGAAAAACAGAGCAAGAGATTGCTGGAGAGCTTGATGCAAGCACTGCAACTGTTTCCCGGCCTCTTGACACAATTGGCAAGGTGTAAAAGCTTGACAAGTGGTTGCCTCATGAGTTGAATGAATAACAACAAAATCGTCAATTGGAGATCTCTTCGCTTGTCATAAGAAGCATAAATGGCCCATTTCTTGACCAAATCATTATGTGATGAAAAATGGATCCTTTACAACAATCACAAATGATCAGCACAGTGGCTTGACAGAGACAAGGTGCCTAACCACATTCCAAAACCCAGCCTCCACCCAAAGAATGTCATGGTGACTGTCTGGTGGACTGTAATTGGTGTCATCCACTATAACTTCTTGCAACCTGGCAAAACCATCACAGCTGAAAGGTACTGTCGTGAATTAAACATTGTTCATCAGAGTGCCTCCCAAGGACAGCTGGCATTGGTGAATCGAAGAGGCCCAATCCTGCTCCACATCAATGTTCATCCTCATGTTGCAAAAGTGACTCTTCAGAAACTGAATATGTTGGGGTACGAAGTTCTCCCTCACCCAACCCATTCATGAGACTTTTCTCCCACAGACCACCACCTTTTCAAACACCTCGACAGCTTCCTCTGTATGAAATTCTCCCACAGACCACCACCTTTTCAAACACCTTGACAGCTTCCTCTGTATGAAATCCTTCTCCAACCAAGCAGCAATTGAAACTACCTTCTAACAGTTTATCGATTCCAGAAATCCAGATTTTTTTCAAAATGATATAAATGTGCTTGTAACTCAGCAGAAATGTATTGATTGTAATGAAACTTACTTTGATTAATAAACTTCACGTTCAATGATGATATGAAGTCTCATTGTTGCAGTAAAAAAACTGACAAAACTGTTGTAATAGCCTAATACATAAACACTCAATGTGGTCTAGCTGATAACGAAAAAAACAATCAGTACATCAAAGAAACTACAATGACAGGCAAAAAGTTCCAAAGTATTGCTTCTAAATGCAAATTTCTGCATGGCAAAAATATAATAAATTTTAATTGTTAGGAGAGATTTCTCAAAATACATGCACAAATCAGATAAAGGTTGTTTAGTGATAAAATTACAAGTTGTGACATTACATCCTATTCAATTTTAAGCCTTTATAAATTATTTTTTTTTAATCATGGATATTTACTCTTTAGCAATAAAAAATCTTTTAAAAAGTCAAATCCACCTACTTGGCCATCACGACTGACTTGAATTTTCTTGTTGTCATTCCATGAATTTGACAAATGATAAGTACTTTGAAAGGACACATTGCCACTGAAATCAAACAAAGATTAATTATATCAGATCTACAAAGATATGAATTTTTAAAAATCAATATTATATTGAAGACATACTTCCAAAAATAAAGGCCTGTTACAAAAAATTTTCTTACATAATATCATGCTGAAATTTAAGCTAATGTGTGTGTGTGTGTGTATATACAACCATGTGCCAAAAATCATTAACAACTGAGTCAATTACTTGGGGAGATGTGGAATAATCTATAATTTTAATCCTACTGCATATTTTAGATTCGTGAAACCAGAAAACACTATAGATATACAATGATTCATCAAAACACTTCTGACACATTTCTTTTTTGCTGTCAAAAAATTAAAGCAAGTTTTTCACTTTAGATCACACTAATGGAAATCACCCATTCCAAATATGTTTGGCAATGTAAAGCTGCTTCATGTAGTAACTATAGATTTTTGATCAAGTTGAAGCTATGCAATAACGGTCACAAGCATTTTTTCCAAAAGAAAATTTTACATATTTGTGAGGTGAGTTTAGTTGTAAACAGGAGTAAATCATTTTAATTTTACTAAAATGCAGACTAAAAAAACAAAAATGTAAAAAAATTATTTTTAATATGAAAAAATCATGGCAATACAAAAGTCTCACATCTCCACTGTTACATTCTTATGGTTAACATGTAGAGAAACTATAGCACTAAAATTTTCTAACTTCTCACAATTTTTCATATAGAATTCTATTGAAATTCAGTGAAGAGGCCATTTTAAGCAGAAGAATAAAACTACAATGTATACTACACATACCGTTTTACCCAGTCTATTTTAAATGTTCCACTTAGTCCTGGAGAATTAAAATCAGATGATTTGTCTTTTCCTATAAAAGATACCATTTTGGCATAACCTTGAAAGTGACCACTTCCTTGGACAGAAAAAATCAAAAATAGAGTTTTTCCTTCCTGTAATTATAGCAGAAGAAAAAAAAATCCATACATAATTAAACTGAATAGTGATCACATTGAATATATATAATTTATGCAATACCCCATTCATATGCCATCCATTAATTAAATTTCATTAATTTAAAATGAAAGCAGGGGGTAGAATAGGTTTCACTATTTTTGGAAATTTATATAATGTAATTTTATGTTTTAAACACAAAACTATTTTTTTATGTCAAGTAATATTGCAATTAGGCTTTTATATTTATTGTGTTGGGCCCCAGTAAAAAAAGAATTTTCAACATCTCTGAAAAACTTTAGAAGTGTTCAAAAAAGCCACCATGACAATGTGTTAATATCATGTTAGGACATTTTTATAGTTTTATTTGTAAGTTTCGCGAATATGTTGGCATTGGGATGCTGAGATGACATGGTAAGTAAGTTAAAATTGTCTCCTTAAAATAACCATTATAATTATAGTTTGTGTATAAAAATATTAGCAACCATATTTTAACTCTGGATTAGACATTCAAGACTAAAAGCTAAGCAGTAAGATCTATGTTTGAGTGCAAAAGCTTTTATAGAGATAGTGAACAATGTACTAATAGTGATTCCATGCAATTTAAGCTGAACTATATCAAGATATGCTGGCTTGTTAAACAGAAACAGGCAAATAGGATCCTGCCATAAGGATTTGGTACAATGTAACCAGGATAAAAAGTATAAAACAAGTTGAGATTCAAACTAAACAAATGTACATTACAGGTATATAAGCCGACATCAAATGATGAAACAATTCTTTGCAAAAACAAAATGCACATCAGGGTGATCTTAAACTTGCAAAATAAACAACCAACCAACATAAGAATATAAAATCATTTAAAGAATCAATTCACAAAGTAAAATGAGTTTAGAAGGTTGGCTTGGTTAAAGCATGTATACAAAGAATATAAAAAACACAAACACAAGCACAAGTGAGGATGAAATAAATGGCAAAAAAGAGGCAAAAAAAAAAAAAACATTAGGACAAAACTAGAAATAGTGTGACAGACCCAGATGTTGGTGGAGGCTAGATTCACTTTAAAATATTTTGAAAGAGAAATATTGGCTTCAGGTAAATGAAATAAAATAGATCAATGACTAAAGCTTTTACAGCAAGCCAAGTAGATCATGATAAACAGTGGCAACATATCATGTACAAAGCAATGTCTCAGTTCCAGAAAGGACTGCTACCATTTTGGAACTAACAACACTATTCATTATTTTAAGTATAGAATGCTGAAACAAGTGGTATTATCTAAAGAAAAAAAAAAACTGACTAGCACATGAAACCAAAATAGATATCATTAGCTAAACAGGAGCAAAAAAATAACAGTGTGAAGTATTTAGTTTTCTAAGCTACACCTCTTGGCTTCATACAAATACGTACATATTTGTAAGTTATATTTGTCTTATGAGAAAATAGGACTACTGTATTGGTAGTATGAATCATGGAGTCTTTGTAGCATGTTTTACTGTAGTAAACTGAAATTGTTAGTGTACAAATATAAATAATAGTAATGAAAATTTTACAATGAAGTTTAATTTGCACACAATACTTTGTTTCAGATTATCATCATTAGATACCTGATAAATACATTAAAAAAAAACAAACTTTCAAACATCAATGTAAATTTTGCACCAGCTTCCAATTCAGTTTGAAACAACACCAATAAAAATTGCAAATATCAAAATACCAGTCACTACATTTGAAAAAAACATTTTTCTTATATATACACTTTAAAAAAATTTCAAATTTATTTGACATTCATACCTCATATGCTTTGTTTAGTTTTCGTTCGTTGTTAGGTGTTGTGGCCCAGATACCTTTGTTGAGTGAAATCTCAAGGTTTCTTTGACTGTTGCATTTCATTATAAAAAAATGACAATGATAACCAACAGTTCTGCCCATCTTGAATGGAGAAACTTCTTGGGAAACACTTTCAGGTAGACTGTCACTTGTAACAACAGGTGAATTATCTGATTTATCATCAACCAAAGATTTTCCAGCAGCTTGAAAAGATAACCAACATGAAAGGATGCATCTCCACTACATACAATACCTAATCTGTAAAAGAGCCTTCTTCAGAATTAAAATTGTAGATAGTAATTCAGAAAAAAATTTTTATCAGATAAAAAAGAGCCCTGTGGTTTCTCTTGCAAGTTGAAGGCAACATCCTTATGAGGTCACTGGTTAAAAAAGGATCATCCATTCTCAAATTATATAATTTCAAAACAAGTTTTAGTATGTATATACATACACATAGTTTGGTGTTAAATTTAGCCTAAATATCTGTTCATTTAATTAAATTATTATTTAATGTAATTATTCATCAGTTTAAAGTTTTATAAAATAGCGAATACAATAAAGTGCCGTATTATACACGGTTTTTTTAAAGAAAATTTACCCTCTAAAAATTGGGTGCATATTATACAAGATATCAGATGTCACAGACTTTTTTCCAGACCACTGGGGCTTTTGCTGGTAACAGATGAGCGAGCAATAATATATACGCATACATCAGAAAATCCCACATGACAATTTGACTGAATATCAATAAAAGATAATTGTTCATGTCTAGTTTAGTTTTGTGTATTTTGGGAGATATGAGTATTGAATGTCACTGGGTTGAGTGTCATTGATATTGGCAATGAAATTGGTAGAAACAGAACAAGGTGTTCATATTAAAACTCCGTATAAAATTTAACCACATAAACAAAATCGCAAGTAACATTTTTTTCACAATTTTATTGAAATTCGATGAAATTTATAAATATAAAACAGGATAAGTGGCATGCATTGATATGATGTACATCTAGATTAAAACCCATCAAACTCATCCCAGCTGTCTTCTTCCCTCCACTGCAAGAACTGTTCATCAGTCATGCTAGCAGTTGTATCATAATATATACTGTTGTCGTTGCCCTCTGATGCTTTTACTGCCTCATCATCCCTCTCCTCAGACCACAGGATATCATCTTTGGTTCTGTCTATGGCATTGGACAAGCAGCACCTGAGGAATCCCTTCTTGATGGTCTCAAAGATGACTTCTTCCAAGGCATCTCTGATCCTGGTGGTAATGGTGATCATGTCGAGTTGGTGCATGCGACCAGTGGGGGTTAAGGTGTGCTCACCCTCCATCATCCATGTATTCCACCTCTGCTGGGCCCCATGCTTGACAGGTTAGTTGCAAGCTATGTCCATGATCTGCAGGGGATGACGGCAAGATCTGTGCGAATCTTCTTCAGGGGTGTTTTCACAGACTCCATGCGGTGGTACCTGAAGGTATCCAGCAACAGGAGCTTGCAGCACAACATACTCTGTCTTCCCCACATGATGATAACCCAGTATAGGATGAGGGCTTCATCCATCCACCCATTGGCATGGACCCGGATGTCAGCCATACACCCCAGCATGACTGTGAAGCAGGTCTTCTCGTGGACAGTTATCTTTGTGGTTATGGTCTTCGACCCAATGGGGGCCACTGTGCTGTTGTAGAGATGGTCATGTTGTTTTCTCAGTTTGATGAAGAAATATTGGTACCTCAACAGCTGATCTTCATAATCATCAGGAAGCTTCTGGGCGATGATGGTCCACTAGTATATGCTTAGTAACAAAACCATGAAGTGTGTGCACCATTTCTGAGATGCCTTAAACTCAGGTACAGATTGAGTTTTTTGAGTTTTATAGACAAAAACTGCATGCACGTGTATCTCTGTGGTGGAAACCCCCGAACCTGCAAGCGCCTTTCAGTGATGAAGGAAAGTATCTCCATCTCAAGCTTGGGATAGGCCGCACCCTTGCCCCGATCAGCACATTTTGAACATGGCATGGCTTTAATCTTCTCCTGTGTGTGTCACCAGGACCTGATGTTGGCCTCATTCACTCCGAACTTCAGCTCTGCTGCTGTGTTCAACTGCAAAGCTGATCATTTGGAGTTTATCTGTGGCAGTGTAGCTCATATGTCATGTTGGCGGCATGGTTGTCTGTACAGCATGTAGAAACAGGGACTGAATGAAGATTATCCCTGTGCAGAGTTTCTATACATGTTACCGTAATATCTCAGTCACTACGCCATGGTGTAGTAGGCAAGGTGGCATAATAAACGAGGGTAGCATAGTAATTAAAAATGAATTTTTTTTGCAAAGACCTTTGAATACCATGGCATAATAAGTGAGGTATTCATGGAAACCTGATTTGTGCATTCTGGTGACTTGGTTTACCACATCACTACTGCAGCTGAGTGAATGAATTTTTTTGATTTTTGTGAAACTATTACGTATGTCCCATAAAATATCTCCACATTTAGTTTATTCTGGATGGCTCCACTAAAGGAAAGATGTCGTAATTTCTCAATTGATTTTAAGTTGAAGATGGCCATTTGTCTGGTGTATAACACCCGTTCTCCTTCAGGTTGGCCCAATCTGACGGTGCCCGAAATACAAGCTAAATATGCATGCGTATTATAATGGGAATTATGTTTTTGGAAGTTTTTACACATCAAAATTGGGGTGTGTATTATATGTGATAGCGTATAATACATGGCACTTTAGGGTACTTCATATAAATAAACATGAAAGTCTCCCAGAAGTATTCATAAGTTACAAGAATAACAATAATACAAATAACTTCAATGTCTAAATGTTCTTAATAAACATAAAGAAATGAAGGAAGATTACATATACTGAATAAAAATGAATACATTTAAAATGGCATAAGAGAAAATATTTTAGAATCAAATAATATAAGCTTGTGAATAATTCTTCCTCGAAAATAATTTATATTTCAGTAGTTGCCAAATGACATTTTAGAACAACAAGGACACACCAGTATCTTCAATAACTTTTTCTTAAATGAAATCCATGCATCAGAGTCATTAAAACCCAAATTATAGATGCTTTTACCAGTTAACATCAACACAAAAATCTATTTTAAAATGAAATTTACAACAGTATGGCCTAGAATGACACAGCTACTTGATGTTGCCAAGAATGTTTTGTTTTTTTTATCAGTAACTTACCATTCAATTACTTCACAGGAAACTGGTGCTATGTTGATTAATAAAATTCAGAACAGAGCACCTCTTGCACATATTTAAAATTTGTTTCATTAATTATAAGCAATGCTTGTTCACTTGTAGAAAGCAAACATTAGGGAGGTCATTTATTTGATATTCATAGTAAACTGTAACATTTGAATTTAAGGTAAAGTAAAATGTTCCTGAATTTTTATTTATAAAATGATGCAGGTGCAATGTAATTTTTCCTTACCTGAAAGATCAGTTTTGTTAGATACTGAAGAAACACCTGCTCTGTTGACCCCCTTACTGGCTGTTTTATCAAAGCCACAGAAATCATTAAATTCATAAACACCATTTCCATACACAGATGATGACATAATGGATTCTGCCACTAAAAATAAATTAATTAATTGTGTCCATTAGAAGACAACAAAAGAAATGTTTAAGTAGACAGATGTAAACATATTTTGGATTTGTAATAAGAGAGACAGTAAAGTCAGTGTAACAAACCCTAAATTTTAACAAAAACAAAACAAAAAAAATGCAAAAGTTAAAAATATAACTGAATGAATGCTTTGATCTAACCTTCATCATCAATAAAAGAAAATTGACTGGGCACAAATAAACAAAATACCACAAAAACAGAATAATTGTACCTACTATAGATTAAAGATGGAAAAGAATAAAAATGCAGTTTTAAGAAAAAAAGGAGAAAAAGCACAGAAATTTCATGTTCAATAAAAACAGATTTAGCTATTAGATAAATAAAGAATAATGTTATGCAAAAAATTTTCAGATTTAAATATAGGAATTATTAAAAAGAACCAAATTTTCTGCTAGGCAGATGTCTGCACTGAATAATTTTTCCTACAAAGGCAGCCTTACAAGACCAAAAGTATGAGTAGACAATGTGTGCAATCTGTCTGGGCAAGGAATACAATCTTTAAAAAGGGGGAAAAAAAAAAAAAAAAACCAGTTCTATTCAAGTTGAAATTGAAAGTTTTAAAAATGGGTGAAGTATAGAACAAAGCTTTCTTTAACTGATATAACCAAAACACTAACAAGGAAATATTCACACAAATAATGCAAAAATGAAAGACAATAAGGAATCATTAATAGCATGAACATTAGTAACAGGGATGTGCTGATTACCAAAATGTCGATTAGTTGATCGATTAGTAAAATTCATAGCAGAATTATTGGCCTGATCCTGGTGGGAAGCCAGAAATTTATTTCTGTACACAGAGTATAATACAAGCAGAAAAATAAATAGGTCTAAAGGCTTCTCTTTCCCACTGAGACAGATACATACATGAAACTTCATTTATTCAGCTACTCAAAATCTTAACAATAAAAACTTATTTGCTAATGAAAAAAATTTAAAAAATACCATAAATAACTGCTTAGTTTACAAACTTTTGAGAACTTGTGATATATGTGATATATTGTTTTTATGGAAGAAAAACCAACAAATAAAAATGCATGGCATTACTATTAGAATATTCTCTAGAAGTATGTGAAGTTATGCATTTGTTCTGCATATTCCAATGTCAGCAATCACTATAACATTAAAGTCTGATTTGCATTTGCATGATACACAAAACCTCTCCTGCGTTTTGCCTAATTATTCATTCTTAGTAATATTATCTGTGACTGATCAAGAACTGACAATTCAAGTAATTGTCCTTAAAAATATTAACAAACTGAGTGATCAAGCTGCAACTGTGATCCTTTCTCTCTTATAAACAATACCTAAATAATTAATCACAGGTATCCTAGAACTTATATTGTGGTTGCTCATTATTTAAAAAAAATGAATATTAGAACTGGTCAGATTTTTCAGCTGCTGTTTAGCTGTGAAATTAGGAGTTAAAACTGAGCAGCTAACCACTGACAAACACTTCTAGAGTGCCTAAGCACAGATATTTTAGAGATGTATTCAAAAAGCTTTGAATGGAATTATTTTGTGATTCAGAAAGGTTCCATCAAAGCTGAGTGTAAAATTTACAATCAAGAAATCTCTCAATGTGTAAAAACTGCAAAAACATTTACAAATGCCATCATGATAAACCATTTAAAAAGGAAACATGCCACTAAACACAATGCAAAAATGCTTCAACAGAAAAAAAAAAAACTTTTGCTGCTTCTGCCACAAAAAAAGGAAACTTGAAGAACCCAGTCCAAGCCGCAGTAAACAGATGACTATGAAGGAATCCCTTGACAAAAAAAGTTGTGGAACATCAGAAATCCTTCAGCCAAAGCTATAAACGAAAAAATGGGAGTCAGCTGAAGCTGACTTACAACCTTACTCAGTTGTAGCAGACATTGAATTTAGAAAGCTACTCAATCACTTGTCTCCTAAATATAATATACTGCACTATAACTTTTATTCAACTCAAAAAGAAGTTACAAGAGAAAACAATAAGTATAGCATTAACAGACATCTGAACAAATAGTACTACTGGAATACCATTTCTAAACTAGACTGGTCATTGGCTAACACCAACCTGATTTTTAAAGGTACAAAACCATCCTAAATGTGATTCCATTTCCAGAATTATACATAGCTGACCACATGTGAGTGCAAATTTTGGCTGGTTTGAAGATGAAATACTATTGGATAAAGTCTCTTTGATCCTTGGGAACAAGGCTACTAACACAGTTGCTAACTATGCATTAATGATGCCATATTTAGCCAAAGGCAATGAAGGATATCTTTCTTATTAATTAGATAGTTGGCCATTCCCACAATTCTCCTGAATCTCACAAAAGCTAAATGACCTTCAGGAAAAACTAAATATCTAAAAGTACAGGTTTCTACAGGGTTAGAACGTAATACTGAACAAAGGCACCTAATCTAATTCTGTATCAAAAAAGCCCATCTGAAAAACTTGCTTGTCTTTTAAAACCCTTTGAAAAATTTTAAAAGTTGCTAGTCAGAAGAATGCAATAATTTCTGCAGTTGTAATCATGTTAATTTTCACTGTAGAACTCTTCCTAGAAAAAATACCCCTAATATACTACTTTCAAAGAAATCTTGAATCCATGGATCAGCTTAAAGCAATAGTGCAAAAGCATATAAGTATTTAGCAAATAAGAAACCTTGTATTTCTACATGATTAAACTCTTGCTTCAAACTTAAGTTCCAAAGTAAAGATATGAATATGGATACAATAAGGCATTGGTTGATAGAATTGAAAGATGGAAGACAAAGAGATTAGGCAAAGCCCCAGAGAAGTGTAGTCACAGACTATGATACATGTCTTGATGATCCAGACATCTCACAAACTTCACCTGCTGAATCAATAATTACAATTCCAAGACTTTAGAACTGCTATGAAGAAACAGCCAGGAAAAATACAATCTGCCAGTTCTTTTACAGGGAAAGCAAACTGTAGATCCTCAGAACTAAAAAAAGAAAATAAATAAAACACTACTTCTACAGAGAAAGCAGTTGAGAAATATCTTAACTTTTCCCTACTACCCAGGCATGAAGATCCTTTGTTATAATGAAAGAAAAATATTCATTACTTCAAAAGACTGAAAAAAAAAAAATGTATATAATATGAACCAGCAAAAAGCTGCCTCAATCCAGAAAGTATTGAAAAGTTTGTGTTTCTTTAATGTAATTTATGGACTTTTGACTTTAAATTATACTTTTGACAGACTTTCATAAACATTTTGAATTTGTTTGTAGGTCAGTATTACTTTCAATACTTTGACTTTCACACAGTTACATATTAATTTGGATTTGGGGATATCTATGCTGATTATAAATCTTCAAGCCTTTGATTTCAAGTAGGAAATTTTCATTATATTTTTGACAGCAATAGTTTTAAATGTTTTGAATTTTGAATCCATTTATAGAACACTATCAATTTTAATATTTTGGCTTTTAAATTTACCTAGTTATGTATTAATTTGGATATACCTATACTGATAGATCAAAATTAAATTTTTGAAGATTTCAATTTCCACTATAAAAATAGCATAAGTCACATGTGTTTAACTTGAATCGCATTTTTTAGACAAGTACAGGAATACTTATGTAAGGGTTACGTTCCAGTCAGTTATATGTAAGTCGATTTGCATAAGTCAAACTTGCATGTATATGGCAATCCCATGTGGACAGATCCTTTCACGTGTTCTTTAATATGGTCTTTGTCTCTCACTATTATGTTAACCGTCAACATGGCCATGCCCAAGCCACACACAAATGGAAGACAAAATTTGCTTGTCTTCATATTTCTTTATTAAGCTCACCTCCTCAAGCATAATCACCTTACACTTCTTTGCGGAACCACTAGCACTAGCATCACTTTTACACTTTGGTGTCATGGTTTGCAATGAAAAAATTTATGCACAACTAAACTTACTTGATGGATACTAATGTACAAGTGAGAGCATGGGAGAGGGAGATGCTGTATCTCAAATTTATTTCTTGTGTAAAGTTGAATTTACGTAAGTCAGGGTATTCCTGTATAACTTTTTAAGTCTTGGCCTTCACATAATTATGTGCAGAAGCAACAATCCTGGGTTGGGAGTGGGGGAGAGGCTCTGAGAGATCAATTGCTCCACAGACAATATCCTCCCTTAAAAAAAAATGCTTTAAAATGTGTGTGTGTTAGAGACATGACAACTAAATGAATGCATATTGGATTTACCATCTTTGCCCTCCCCTCTAAGCCAGATTGATGTCCCTGGTTGTGTGTTTACCTGGACAAATATATTTATTGGTAAAACTTGATATAATGTGTAAATCACAAAGAGAAGCAATATTCCAGTTCTTTCTGACTAAAAGATAAAAAAACCTAATAACTGGCCAATTAATTCATTGTAAAAATGGTCAATTAGACCAATTGGAACATCCATAATTAGTAGAAACAGATTTATGAAATACCAATTTTTATAATCAGATAATGTTCAGTTTTGATGCTGCAACAATACTCACCAACATTCCTCTGGATTAATGTTTGTATTAAAAAAATTTTAGTACGGTACCATAGTTGTTCCTGACATACCTGAGTCGTTGCTTTGTTTATTATGTGTATTACAAAATTAAAATTACTAAGAAAAAGTAAACAAGAACATTTTTATGTTTAAAATGTATCATTTTACTTTAATAGCATTACACTATACTAAAGACAACAACCAATTTCATACATCAAGCAACATTTCCTAATATCATTCCTAAATTGAGATTTAATTAGTTCAAGTATTTACCACCAAACTTGTATGGCCTTATGCTGCTGATGAGTATTAATATTAATTAGCCTATATGGAAAAAGAAGTTAATCAAACCTAAAGAGCTCTTCGGTATAAACACTTTCACATTTCCAACTGTTTTCATTCATTATATACATTTTTTTTTCATTTTAATATTGAAAATGCAACTTATATTTTTAACTCTTTTAAAAGAAAAATATCTCTCATGTTAAGGTACATCAGCTTAAAAATCATTGTGCGAAGTTCATTTTAAAATTAACTCTTCGGTAAATAATCATCTGCAAAGCAGTGTGCCATAATCACACTAACATTTCTCAAACCTTTCTTGAATACAGTGGTATTTGATGTATAAACAAAAATTCACAGATAAATAAAAATGTGATTTATCATGTTCAAATTTTTCAAAACAGAAATACAAGAGCAATTTTTATATTTTAATAACTTGTCATGGCAAAATAAAGAAATAGTTTTTGTGAAAGTTAGTAATAACCAGCATTAACATTTTGGAAAAAAAAAAATTTAAGTAAACAAAAGCTATTTCTCATTTACTGAGTCAATCTTAATAGTAAATATAAAATAAAATCCCATCTTCAGATCTGTTGAAATCTTCTTAAAATTATAGTTGCTAGCAATGGAAAAATTTGCAACCTTTCCTTTTTGAATAATAAAAAAAAAGTTTATTAAATATTTCCTTTTCCAAAATACATGGATTTTATTTATTTTTCGTTTTTTCATCACACAACTGCAGCATACAAGTTACTGTGTTTAATATAAGAGAATGCAAGTCCTTCATTTCATAATGTTTGATACACAGATATAGCAAACCTGCAAAATTAAACAAAATATTTGTCTCTTACACATTGGTTTTGGTCTTTGGCCTATCCCTGTTGGCTGCTGGAGTCCCAGCTCTCTCTCTTCAGCTCCAAGCACTTCAACAATTGCTCTCACAACAGTCTAAAAATGTAAAAAATGTATTATTTTTAATTTAAATTTCACACAAAAGTTTCAAGTAGAAATTCCCATTTAACGCACTAAAATTGATCTCCGAAGACAAATCTGTCAAATGTGGTAACTATAAAAGAATTTAAATCAATTTTTAGAAACTGCATCAAGATATGGTTAGACTAAGGTTATATACAATGATATTATAGTGATAATATTTCAGGGCTTTTCTTATCATACCTAGCATAAACATTTTTGGGGGCAAAGATTTATTTTATGGATAAATTCTTTAGCAACCCTTAACAAAATAATTCATTTAGCTTGTTTCTGTGTGATTTCTTATTTAACAAAAACAATCAAATCATGAAATAAATCAACTACAATTCTTAACATTAATTGTGCCTGCATTTATTGCACTATAACATGAACAATTTTTACAGTTACCAACTTTTTTAAAATGGTCATTTACATTATAAACATGTAAATAATTTCAACTTTTATTGACTAGTTTGAAGAAAACATTACAAACACTGAAAGCAATATCTGTAAAGACAAACATACTAACACAGCCTATTGATTTGATCATCTTACCTCATCAATCTGTGACCAAGGTTTAGAAGGGTATCTCATTCGACGAATAAATAAACTGTGCCATTTCTGTCTTAGAAGTAAAATCAAGCTGATTATCTGCAAAAAAATAGTGATATTAAATCACAAAACATAGTTGCACTGGAAAGAAAAAAGAAAAAGACAAATTAAACACCCTAAATTACTAATTATATTAATGATAATAATGAGTGTTTTGGCTGAAACATGCAAATCTGTGTTATTTTGCATGACAGCAGAGTCTGTTGATTTAACTCATTTTTTTTAATTTCAGTAAAAAACTGATTCTTTTTTGTTGCTTTTTCTTAAGTTGATAATGAACATTACATCGTTCAAAATCTCTTATTTTAATGTCTTGATTATTAACATTTTTCTTATTTTTGTTCAATTAAACATATTTTAAAGCAATAAAAGCAAGCCTAGTAGTAGGTATGAGTCTGTTTATCAATTTGTAACAGGTTTTAAAATTTCTTACTCAAAAAGGTTCAATTATATGAACAATACTTTAAAAATCCAGACCAACTAATTTTCTGAAGTTGTAATAATATTTACAAATAAATATATACTTAATTTTATAAGAAAATAAATAAAAAAAGGTCAAAACTTATTTCATAAGCAACTGCCCATCACATATAAAGATCAAACAAATGACAATTAAGGAAACTCCATCTCTTGATAATCTCAGATATTATATTCAATTATTTTCCAAACTAAACTAAGGATTAATAAGATTTCAATTGAACAGTTTACTCATTATATCCAAATGTTTTATTTTATTATAAAACACAAAAATGGACATGCACACATAAATTTCAGTCTTCAAACCAGTGACAAATAGTAAGATTAAAGTCTTTCCAGGAAAACACTAACCTTTTCTCATATCAGAAAATGGGAAAAATGCATTTCCCATAAATAGTTGTTTTAAAAGTGTCAATACTGTATTATATTAATGAACATTTCATTTTCAGAATATCCTAAACTTTACAAAACTCAAAACAAAGAGAATCTAGTAAAAAGCAGAACTTTGGTTTTATTTTAAGCAGTTTATCTAAATATAAATTCTTTCTCAGTAAAATCATGAATTAAAAATAATAATCTAACCCTATCTCTTTTATTTAACACAGTAAAAAATTAATGTTTCTTAAAAATTATTAGTTTTACCACTGGTTCAGCTTCAAAGGATATCCACTCATCTATCTGCAACACAGAGTTTCTGTCTTCGCTATCCTCTCCACTATCACTTTTGTCCTGAGCAAAATCTTTTCCTTCATCTGAACAAAACAAAGAAAAGTAATTGAAGTGAGACTTCACAAAATCAGTAAAAAGAAAATTAATGCATAAATATAATTTATTTCTGAAGAATCATATTCATGTACAAAATCCCCATTAAAAAAAAAATGTAATATCAAAAAGTAGAATAAAAATAACCATTTCAATATTAGTGCCCACAAATTCCACATGCAACATATTAACAAATTTACTAATTAAAATCTACCCAAATAGGAATTAAAGATTTTCCATCATCTAACCTAACCTTCTGACAAGCCAGGTAAAAATTAAAACAGTACAGTAAGTAAAATTAGGCTGGTTACTAAAAATGTGTTTGTCTTTAAATCTTTATTAAAAATTTTCTTGGAAATACAATTTTGTTAAAGGTCTAGATTTCACAACAGAATACTGAACAATTTGTTTTTAATAAATTATGTTTTACATGTACCGATTTCTTCACTTAAAAAACAGGCGAAATTAGTAATGACCAAAATATTAACATGATATTGTGCAAATATTATGAAGACAAGTTTTTCAGAAACTAACAAAACTATTATTTTTAAAAAACATCATGATGTAACAGTGAATTAAATATATATCATCTATGTGAGAAATGAAATTAACAGATGGCAGTTGCACTGTCCTAAACCTGTACAAGCTGCTAACAGAGTAATATAGCCATCTCAACTTTATTTCTCAGGCTTTTGTTCACAATGAACTAGTCATTCCAATGATGTGTTGCTATTGCCATAATTTACTAATTACACATACCCATGTTTCCAGCACTTATTATATATGTAGTCCCCGTGTAGCAACTGTGGTCACACTAATTTTTTAAATGTTATAAATATGGAATGGCAAAAATCTAATGCAGAATAGCATAAAGTTTGTTGGACCCTTTTAAGTGCCTATGTTGGCACATAACATAGTGCATCAAAGTCTTTCTAAGGTGGAAAGTACACTCCATACCATTTTCAGCAACAGTAGCATTTACTTTTGACAATCACCAAACTATACATGATTTTGGGAAATGTTTGCCAAGGTAGTAACATAAACTATAAAAGTGCTAAATGATTACTTAAAGAGTTAAATTACAGCAAATCTATTCTTCAGTTTCCATATAAATAATAACATTTATTAACTAAAGTATTTTGATAGTTTAAATCTGAGAACCAACGAAGAGGTACATCCTACTGTACTGCATTTCAAATTGTTTATTCAGCATCACTGCTTTTGAATTTGGAGCTACATCAAATTATTATTTATAAATATTTTTATCTGAAACAAATAAGCATGACAGTAGTTACCATGGTGAAGTCCTTCTGCTTCCTTAATAATTTCAGCAGAAAGTTTAGCTGGACCAGTAAACAAAACCACAGTGATAGATGATACCAGAGTACAACATCGAGCAATAGCCAAATGATTCATCTGAGCCACTTCTTCATACATCAGCCACTCAGAAGGCAGTCTATTCATAACATCTCTAAGTGATGCTCCATTTCCATTATCATCTATGCCAGTAGAACTTAACACAGATGCATTGTGCATTTTTAGCTTTGTCTCTTTTCTAAGGAAAAAAAACAAACTTTTATTATACTGGTAATTTTATGGATAAATGTACCAAAATGGATGGATAACGGATGGTGGAAAGGAGAGAGAGTTATCTACTCTATCAATTTGGATGACATAGAAAAAACATGAAAATCAAATAGCAAACAATGTTTACTTCATTTTACTGGCAAAATATTGAATAAATTATGAGAAGCATTTCCCATATTTTAAAAATAATTAACTATCAAATAAAATCAAAGCATCTAAAAAAAAAGTTTGAAAAGTCACAAAATAAACAGTATAAACCATGCTTGTAAGGATGGTAGTAGTTTGGTGATTAAACCACTGGACTGACAAGGCTAAGGGCCTAAGTTTGATTCCCAGTCAGAATCAGGTTGGTCTAGTGTACCCTCTAGCATAGTTTCTTCATCAAATGGGCAGATGGGTTTCTGCTGGGCACTCCAGTTTCTTAAGATAGGCAATGCTTGCTAGTAGTTAACTGCTGCACTATGCTTCATCACCAGGGATGGCTCCAATGTAGAGAGATTATCTCCCTTGTTGAGGCTTGAGTATGACAACCAACACAAATGTGTGCAGTAAGAATATTTTAAAAGAAATTAAATTGTTAGTATTCCAAGAAATGAAAAAAATCAGAATAATAGTATTTAAACTTATTTCCATTTTAATGATGGACTTGATGTGAATGTGGTTAGCTACTTATAAAAGACATTAAACCATCTAAAAATATGAAAGTTTAGTTAACGGACATTTTGATTTGTAATTAAAGGGCTTTATACCTATGGTTAAATACAAACTTACAGATTAACAACACTAAAGAATTAGTTATAATATTATAGCTTAGAATTTCGAAAGTAATAAATTTAATTAATGAAAAAAAAGTTTTTTTTAAATATAAAATATTTTTTAATTCGCTTATTGCTAAGAATCAGAGAGTACCACTTTCTAGAAAATTTACTGGCTCTTAAAAGTCTGTGTTTTTCATATTTACTGACAACTTCAACATATTGTGAGAGGTAGCATTGGAAGCATTAAATACACAAATTAATTATGCAGGCTTCACAGATGACAGAAATCATTTTGTTTACTTAGACCAGTATCTGTATATCCTTTTCTGTCAGTGGCCAATGAACAATTTTGTTGATGTCAGAATTTGTTGTGAAGTTTCTTTTTTTGCTCCATTTTGAATTTCCAATAATTGACAATTAAAAACAAAGACATTTAAAATGAACCAAAACAAATGTTTTCACCACTTTCAAGATTTTCTGCCAGCAGAAAAAGTTTCATGCAGTTGATAAAAAAAAATATACCATCCCAATAAACTGTGTATTTCTTCACCAGTTCTTAGACTTGAAACTGTTGAACTCTTTTTCATTTTGTCTATTGTCAGGGCACTATTACAATAGCATCAGAATTGCGATTTGTTGATATATGTCTGTTTTTTATCCTTCCACATTGCTTAAAAATGAAAGTGCTAAATTTACAAAAGAAAACAGGATGACTATGTCAAATATAGAACTATATTCCCACATAAACCATCTGTTCTGCAGATATACCTGCATTTCATCAATAGTGTGCAAATTAGCTTGCTTCCATACATTTATATCATATTTATGTGGATTCAAAGAAAAACAGTTTCCCTCCAAATATACTCTTAAAACCAATTGACACTTCACAATTTTGGATCTATTCTTCAAGAAATTATTTGTGTACAGTTTCAAACATTTATGATGAAGCAATGTTGGAGGATTGCTGGAAATATTATTCATAGGGGAGTACCCATTCATTAATCAAAACCTATGAAAGATTTTTCCTACATTAGGAAGAAATTACAATTACCAATACATTTTATATGAGGAGCAATTTACAATAGCCATAACAATGTAAGCATCTAAAGAAACCCTTATCTTTTCAACAGAAAGATTAACAGATGAGTTAGGTTGTTGTCTGCCTCTCTGAGCATGTCAAATGCAGCATATTTGTTTGTTTCTTTAGTCACTTTGTTAGAAAATTTTTCTGAAAATATCAATTTGTCATTTCTAATGTACAGTGTAATGTCATAGCCTGCCAATCATGCAGTTGAAGGAACAAATAAAAAATATGGTAATTACTCCAGTTCTAGTGATGTCAATGATGTAGTATCTATGCTGAGTATCAGGAAAAATTTTTTCAGCCTCAAGCAATACTTTGTTATAATAAAACATCCAATGTTCAGTAGACTTCTGAAAATTTTAATTGAAGGAATTCCAATTTCAGTGTGCTAACATAGGTGATGATACTAATCCACAATGGCAGCAAGAGCTGTATACCAACCACAAGCCATCCCACTAGCTGCCTGGTACTGCAATGTTCCACCAACAATCATTTATACCAGGCATTTACAGTGCTGGACAAAGGAGTTGGGACACTTGCTGTGAAATTGATATTTGAGCATCCTTGTTTTAACAAACACATTTAAATACTCATCACATGCTATATGTTTACATATTCTCTGGAAAAAATATTTGAATTGGCAATGTCCGATTTGTACCACAACAAAAGAGTTGGGACAGTGGGCAAAACCATAAATATTTTTCAACATTCCAAATTATAATTGAACAAATGCATGGAAATGATCAACTGACTAGTAGATTCTTATGTTTGGCCACTTTGGCCTTCAGCTGCTTCGAGGCATTTTCGATTGGGTTTAGATCCGGACTTTGGGGTGGCCAACGCATGACATTCATTCCTAGTTGGATGGTGAGGGAAGTGATGACTCTGGTGGTGTGGATCGGGGCATTGTCGTGCTGGAAGATGGCGGTGACTGGCATGTTCTTGTCTATGTAGTCGATGACGACATCCCTCAGTAAATTGCAGTAGGTCTGGGTGGTCGCTCCCCCTGATCAACTTGAGAGGGCCTGGTCCTGCCACGCTCATACACCCCCAGACCATCAACGATCCTCCTCCGGCCTGTACCGTAAGTCAGGTGCACTTTATATTGTATTTTTCACCATGGTAACGTCAAACATATACTCGGCAGTACTGTGAATGTGCATGATCATCATTACGTCGGAAAAGAGAACTCTAGCCCATTTAACTCTGGTCCAGTTTTTGTGTGCTTTAGCCCATGCTATGCGGATGCGCCTGTTGGCTTTTTCTGGGTGATTCATCCAAAGAGATTCCCCTTGCATAAACAATGTTGAATAGTGCAACTGGAGACATTCACTCCACTCAGGGAGGCTCAAATGGCTGTCGATGCCAGGAAAAACTCATCAGCCACCATCAAGATTACCCGATAAACATGACAACTAATGAATAATGAATAAGCAAAGTAGATATGAGGCAAAAAAATAATTCCACAAAAATAGAACCCACTAAACAAATGTTACACATCCAAAAATGTGTTGGTTACACAGAGCATCTTCATCAAAAAGACATAATGCTCATCATATAGTCCTGGAAGTAAGACAAAACTGATCAGAAAAAATGAAAAAAATAGGACCCAACACAAAGAGAAAGAAGCAAAAATAGCCATTACAAGATCTCAAGGTTAGGCAAAGTATGAGTGGATCAAAACTTCTGATAACAGGTGGAAAATAAACATTAAAAAAAAAACCTAGATGTGAGAAAACAGATTCATGAAAGCTACCAGTATTGCTGATTATGGACTAATACATTTCACAAACCACAAAAGATGAGTTAACTCCTACAATCCTAAGAAAAACTCACACCACTATGACAACATGTATCAAATAATAAGAAACAAATACAAGCTGGTGGTGATTTAGAAACAGCAGCAAATTCCACATCATGTCAGATATGGCTATGTTAGAGAAAGAACAATAAATATCCACTTATGGATTTTCAACTCTATTCATAATCTTTTATCTGTTTATTTTTTTTTTGTCAGAACAAAGTCTTCAAGGATTTAATATAAATAAAGAGTGACAATTAAGTTCCAGAAATGAACTATGCACATACACAATAGGTACTCATTGAACAAGTCAGAACAATAAGCAATGCACCTGCGTGTGCAGGTTAGGTTAAATTTTCATAAAATATTTGAGCTTATGATGTAGAAGAAAATTAACATTAAATTCTATTACAAAATCAATTTTATTTGTTGCCAAAGTCTTGTCTTTTGAAAATCTAGAAATTGACTTCATTTGTGCCACATTGCACCTTTACACACACAAACTCTCTCTCTCTCTGTGTCTGTGTACACAATTTTTTGGCCAACACAGTGACATTATGGTCATCAACTACCCTGCTTATTCACCCAACTAATCACTTTGTGTTTGCTCCAAAAAGTGAAAATTCTTTTGAAGGGCCACAGATTTAAAGATATAGAGAACATTCAGTGTAATATGATTAGGAAATTGTACATCATTACAAAAAAATGACTTTCAACACTATTTCTAGCAGTTGAAGCAGCACTGGCTACATGCATTGCTTCACAAGGGGATTATTTTGAAGACGACAAATTGAAACCCTGTATTAATATAGTGTTCTTTGAGAAAAAAAAATCTAATCAGTGGATGTAAAGTTAGTACTTGAAAAATGTATTCTTTAAAAAATCACAATGACACATACTGTGTTATTAGCCTGAATTCATCTCTACCAACTCTTATCAGATTTGGATAGTGGCCTGCACACAGGGCAGCTTTTACAACTGTCCACTTCTCAGAATTTACATTAAGGTCTCTGATATCACCTCCACCTCTGGCTCTCACAAAACCAGATGCTCGTAATTGGCCTAAAAGTTGGGCCCTAAAGATAAAAAAATGTAAATTTTCAAATAAAAGAAATATTTGTAATGGTAAATATGAACAAGTGACTTACAAATTAAAGAATCTGTCTGTATGTAAGTATGCAGGAAATAAGCATAAGAATAAAGGGTGTAAATCCTTTTATTGTAATATTTTAACTCATTGTTACATGAAATTAAAAGGATTTCAATCACATAACCATTATGGTAAATATAACATACTATCACAAAAATTTATAGATACTAAAGTAATTATATAAAATGTTTAATTATATAGTTTTATTTTTTTGCTAAATTAACTTATACATTTGATTACATTATGTTAATGAAAAAGTGACATCACAATTTCTATTGCCAGCCTACCAAGTTAAAAATCACAAGATGATTAGTAGCATGCTTGAAATAAGATATCTGATATTGCTTCCTGCACCTTATATATCTACCAATGGCATGCCAGAGATGCTAAACAGGTGAAAGATCTGTGAATATGACTGGCCAGTTCATTCCAGTTGAGATGTTGGCCCTAAAGAATGCAGTAATGATCTGTGTCATAGTGCTGTCATCCTGGAATATGAATCCTAGTGCCAATTGTTAAAGATACAGAACTATTTGTCTCACAATCTCATCTAGTATCTCAGACTAGTCAGGCAACTGTCAAAAATAACCAATCTGCAAGCAATGTCCCTCCCCACATCATTACATAATCATGCTATGCAGCATTAGCAGTGGAGAGCTCTCTTCGATGCTGCAACACAAATTGTCATTTGACATCCAAATTCAACTGACTTCTACCAGAAAACACAATTTGCTGCCACTGGAATCTTGTCTAAAGGTGATGGAGCCTTGCCCAGGCTAATTTGATGACAGTTATTAAAAGGGAGACAAACATAGACATCTGACAAACAATACTACATGGTGTAGTTGGTTTCTGATGGCTTGTGTAAAAAGTGAAGTCCCTCAACTGCCAGCAAATGTTGTTGGATCAAGGTAGCATCAACTATCACAATGTTATCTATATTTGTTCAAATTTTGCAGCCCTACTTTAAATAAATAGTAATGAAGTGTTTGATATGAATTAACTAACATAGATCATTCCTCAGATAATCTGTTTAAACCCAAAGGTTATTTGTAAACAATTACTAAACTAATTTTATTGTCAATGTTCTTCTAGATTGTACAGTTAATTATTCCTGGTCTTGAGAATTTACTAATTTAAAGTATAATTAATTCCCAATCAATTAAATTACTAAATAATTATTAAAGTGCTTGTTTAGCAATCTTATTTTGTTGTTGTTTCATCTTTTTTTTAGAAGTTTTATTTTTGTTTTGTATGTGCTTTCTGCCTACATTTTGACCTTTTACATGTATGCTATAGTCACTGTATTTTTCAGAGAATAAGTCAATGTGAAGTATAAGACAAGACTAGATCAACTATGGTGGTCAGCCAAATTTTCAACCAGTCAGGAAAATATGCCAAATCCTTCATAATATTGTCATATCACATCATTGTCTACAATACTTCCAAGCTCATGAATATTAATGAGCTATTTGTGCATATCAATGAACTACTTTATAGGACAAAGTTCCAGATAAATGGGGGTGTTGAAATAGTTTTACAAGATGTTTATCATGGAGAGATATTTGAAACAAACTACAAACAACATTATTACTGGTACTGGTATTGAAAGTCCAATGTCTATTTTTAGTCAGAATATCATGGGTGATCATTAGGTAATCCAGTGTCATTTGTGCTGTGTTGAATCACCTACACTAAAAAGTCAATGTGTCAATTTTATCTATCTTTGACACTTTTATTTGATTTTGAGATATTACAGCACATTCAAATTCAAAAATTAAACTCACAATTTCATTTTTGATGGCATAAGTCATTAGTGAGCTTGGTTTCAAGTTGTTTGACATTTGGGGTTCAAAATTAGGTCACATGCTCAGCTGTTCTCTGATTGGATAATATGGTACACTCATCCAGAAAACCACCATGGTGAATACTCTGTATGCCAGTGAAAGAAAGATAGAGAGAAATGTATAATGTAAAGACAGTGATCATCATTTACTATTTGTTTGACCTTTAGTCTCAGCTGTATAGCACTAAGTCCACAACATGCAATGCATTGAGGCAGCACATATTCCTTCAACTTATCCTTGATGTTAGTCCATCTAATTTTGCAGCTGCAATCTGTCTTGGTTTTCTTCTTGGTACATAATGCATCCTTCACTTTATGCCAGTCCATAAACATTTCTTGCTGACACCAGTGCATGCTTTAGTGAGTGCATTAATAGTTAACTATTCACCTAATCAGCACACATTCAAGGCAGTAATTTCTGTAGTCTGTTTCAAATGAACAATTTTACAGTTTATTTCAGAAAATAACACTGTCATTTCTAATTTTTTCATTAAAGCAATTTCAATGATCCATAGATAAGTAAATTTGAAGAATAAGTCAAAACTTAGACTTCTAGGAAAAGAAAGTATTGACTTAAATAGTGAAAAAATATTTGGCATTTCAATTTTGGTGTTGCTTAGTATCATTATTGGCTCATTTTAAATTATACAATACCACACAAACACATTCATAATTAGTATTTAAATGCAAAAAGAATGTAATTCTGAAACAGTCTACAATGGTGCAGAGGCCCATTTTAATGCCTAACTTCTAATTTTCATCAGTTATTTGTGTTTTGATGTTGTGTACAACTGATCTAAATTTCGTATTCATTAGCAAAAATGAAAGTTGTTTACATTTTGCATTATTTCGATGAACATGTGATTTTCTTTCTGGAGTTACCCTTAGACTCAGACCAGGATTCATACAATGGATTATTGGTTGGTATGATAAGTGTTGGAATTCAAGATTAACAAGCAAATTTTTGTGAATACACTTTGTGTTGAAACATGTGAAATTATCAATTCTTATCTGAATTTTACACTATTTGGATATCTCATTTGGATTTTACAAGTTACAGTAAATTTTGTTGAATTTTTATTGTATTATTCTCATTAAAGTTTTTTTTTTTCTTTGGTTTTCACAGATGCACACACACACATTTTTTAAATCCTGCTTTTACCATAATAATTGAATATTTTCAACATCTTTTTATTCTTAATAAATTTTGATTATCTTTAATTGGATTTGGTGTTTGTATGGTATATTTTTAGTCCAGTTGTCACAGAGTCCACCTGTTATCTTCAGTAGAGACCATAGTCGAAGTAAGGTTCACAAACTAACCCGCTCTGCAGAGCCATTCCCATTGAGACTGTCCTTGATGTTTCATTTTAGTGTTAGCATGTAAACAGTCGACTGATGACTGGGCAACATTGAAATCTGCATCAGTGTCAACTTGCCTGGCACTGTTTTACAAATGATCCACTGTGAGAAGTCTCTGATGTGACATGCCTGCAGATACCACTGTGAATTTTACTACACAACTTATATCATAAACAAGCAAGCATCTAAAAATTCATATTTTCACACATCGTGTGATTTTTGAGATTGGGAGGTGACCAATATATTATCAGTACCTAACAATTATTGATTAAAGTGTTACATTCAATCTTTAAAAAAGCAGACATTTTTTATACAAAGATAAAACACCATATCATTTTATAATCACTGATACTGCAAACTTATAAAAAAAAACAAAAAAAAAACAGAAGGCAATTTAAGAAAAAAAAACATCAAGTGGAAGAATAACCCACATGCATGCACTCAATTTTTTATTTAAAGAACTAGTAATTGTTTAAAATAAACAATTATTAAAGAATATAGTTTTCTATTATGAACTTTAATCTTGTTAATAAAACTGACAGAAATCAGATATGAAGATAAGCAGTAATCTTCCTACCTCATCCCAACAATCATTTCCATACAGGCAGCTGACAAGTAGTTTTTCTCACAGAATGATTTTTCCCAACCTTCTGTTCTTGCTTTTTGCCATGCCTAAAATTAAAAAGTTCAAATTAATTCAACTGCATAAAAAACAAGCTAAATGTTAAAATATTATTTATTGCATGTTAAGAATACATTTTATTTTGGAGTCATGACTTCTTTGTATCTTTGTGATTAATATTATAAAATAACATCCCCCTTTTGGCTCTGTTTTTGAGTAGTTCATTTTTTTTTTTGAAGGTGCAGTATATAACATAAATATAAATTTAATTCATTCCATGAACAAATTTAATTTAAACTTTGCTATATAAATGAGAATTTTTAAGTGATAAGGTCTCTTAATGAATATATATAAATGAAAAAAAATTCTTAACATTAAATTTTAAGCAGTTTCTCAAATGGCATGATTTATACTTTATCAGTAATTATTTCACCAAGGATTCTCTTATGATTATAATATAATTATTAAAAGTAAGCATATTATTTGTGAAAAACAAAAATTCTACCTCCTATGACACCATATTATACTGTGCTTTTTACTGAACATTTTAAAAGTCTGCTACAAATTTTGTGCATAGCAGTTTCTTTAACAATCCATTTTAATGCTCTTAAACTACCCCAAAGACAGAAAAAAAAATTATATTTTCTATAAACTGTTTATCGATCATCTAACTTTTAAAAATTTTAATAAATACACCAAACCAAACCTGAAATGCTCTCAGAAAAGACATATGATCACTGTAAGTTCCTGCAGAAAATTTCCTTCTCGCTTGTGCAGCATCTTTTTTCTGATGTGTTTGTGCAGGTATTATAACTGAAAAAAATAAATGTATGCTTATTTTTAATTTGTTCTCAAAAATATGAAAATAGTAAAAACACTACAAAAATTAATAATTTATTGTTATCAGTAAAATAATTACAGAACAGATTATAAATATTTTCCCTTAACTAACATATGTACATACTGTACCAGCCAGCAGCGGACTGGGTCTTAAAACCAGCCCGGACATCCTTCACCTACTAGGTTGGCCCATTATTTTTTAATATGTTGCTTATCTGTGAAAATAGACAAAATGCTATAGCTATACTTCCACTGCTCAATAATTATAATGACACATCAGGGGCGACCTTTTGATATTTAGTGGGGATTCCCGGGGGTGGTGGCAGGAGTTTTCCGTGACAATTTTTTTCATCATTTTTTTTTATCCAGCCAAGGGGCCCATTTTTTACCCAGAGGCCCCAGCCCACCGGGCATTGCCCAAATGCCTTTATGGCCAGTCCGCCCGTGGTACCAGCAAACTGCAAAGTTTTTCTTTAAAAGAAAACAAACAAACAATAAAACAATAAAATCCTTATATTTTTATGGTTATAGTGATTATGTTGTTGTTCCCATTAGTCATTTTTGCCTTCTAAATAGATGTCTATATTTTTATTAACTCTACTGTTCTTGTCACAATTTCACATAAAATATTTAGAAAATAAATAATAAAAAACATTACCATAAAAAGTTACGGTTAGTTAGGCAATTGCCATTACTACACTGGTTTCCAAAAGTTAATGAACAACAAGAAAAAAAAAATTTCCAAAATGGTTAATTTTATTCACCAAATGATCAACATAAAATCCTTTCATGTAACACAAAGAAATATGTACATCATAATTAATTTTTAGGGGTGTAAAGAGAGACAAGCAGGACTAAATCAAGAAACAAGAAATTCTAACAAAGAATATTGAAGTTCTTGAAGTAATCTTGGAGGTTGGAGAAAGGAAACACATCTTCCTGGAGCATCCCAAACATTCTCAATAGGATTTAGCTTAAGAGAACATGCTGGCCATATGATATGGGTAACAGTTAAGCCTTGAAGACATTGGTCAATTGCACACGGCCTATATGTAAAAGCATTATCATTCATTAAAATGAAGTTACTTCAAATTGCACCTGTGTATGCTCTGATATAGAGATCAGGAATCTTATCCCTATATCTCACTGCAGTCAGGGTACCTCCCTGAAACCCATACAAGTTTTTACACTCACCCAATGAAATTCCTTTGTAGACCATCACACTAACACTACCATTATAGTGATCCCTTTCCATTTTTTAGGTCTGGGTACATGTTCCATGTTCCCTTTAGATGAGTATGTGCCACAAGCCACATTTAAAGATAAGTCTTGACTCATGAGAAAAGAAAATATGGTCCAATCATGTGGTGAACAAACATGTTCACAAAACCAGTTCAACCACAAACACAATGGGTCTTTTCACATAAAGCCCTCTTTCAAACATCCTCATGCTATGGTTCAGATTACAACCTCCCTGTTGCCACAGAAAGATCATAAGTAAGTTAGGTTAGTGCTGAAGTTCCACTTCACTGAGCCAAAAGTGACACACACAGATCTGCTGGGGTTGTGATCTGTGGTTGACCTTGAACTGGTTTTCAGACAATTGCTCCATGGGCTTGAAATTGTCTCCACAGCCAAGAAACCACATGTCTGTTCAAATTCAGCTTTTATGCCACCTTGGTCTGTGATTGCTTGGCTCTATCCTACCAATAGCCCTCCACTCATGAGAATCTTCCAAACAAGTACAGATTGTAACATTACACCTCAAAAAAGTTATCCCAACAGAGCCAAAATTAATATGAACACAAGCCAGTTTTTCATTAATTTAAAAGTTTCTGCTAGAACTCAGTTACATATTTTGTTGATAAAAGTTGTGTTACATGAAAAAGACTGTGTTGAACATTAGGTGAATAAAACTAACCATTTTGGAAATATTCTTAACTTTTGGAAACCAATGTAATTTAGTCATTACTATCATTAATAACTTTCTATTCGTAGCATTGTAACACAAAAATAAATGAAAACATTAGAGACTGTTCTGTAAATTTTGTTAATTTTCTTGAAGCAAACCTGTTAAAAATAAGTACCATTATAGAACAATGTTTTCTTGTTGCAATAATATAAACTTCCAATATACTACAAATGACTGAGTACCATTTAAAAATCTTTTATTTTGTTTGCATTTATTTTAGGTTGATAATAAGTTATGCAAACAGATATATAATAAAAATTTCTCTCATTTTAGATTTAAGCATTTGTTTTTTTCCAAGGTCTTAGATCCCAAATATCATATTTTTTTTGGTGTATATGTCAATACTTTTGCACTGTAAGACTGGGCGTTGACTTATTCTCCAAATTTACTTATCCATGGATCATTGAAATTGTTTTAATAAAAACAAGAAATGACAGTGTTATTTTCTGAAATAAACTGTAAAATTGTTCATTTGAAACAGACTACAGAAATTACTACTACCTGGAATGTTTGCCAATTGGGTTAGCAATTAGATGTTAATGCACTCACTAAAGCATGTGAAATCATCCAATAATAAGCATGCACTCACCAATTACATTTTATTTATCCTTTTAAATCCTAATTATATGTGTAAATATCCTAAAAAAATGTTACCTCATCTCAAAATATTTCTTGTAAAGTCATGCAAGTCATACATGGCACCTTTTAAGCTGGATGTTAAATCTGCTGAGGATACTGTGGTATTATGGTTGCACACAAAACATATGGTGTCAGCAAGAAATGTGCTAGGGACTGGAGTAAAGAGGATACATTATGCATTAAGATGATCAAGGTGGCAAAACACTGCTGCTCAGCTTGGTGAACTAACATTGAGAATCAATTAGAGAAATATGAGCAAACTATACTTGCTTATATTGTGGACCTAATACTGTACAGCTGAGGCTAAGGACCAAACAAATCACAACTGATAATCATTGTATTTACATTTCTCCTTATCTTTCTTTTGCTGGTGTACAGTATTCAGCATCATGGTTTCCTGGAGGCATGTACCAGTGTACCATATTATCTAGCCTGAGAAGAGATAAGAGTGGTAACCTTCATGTTGGCCTAGGTGTGAACCCCAAATGTTAGTCAATTTGCAACCAAGCTGAATTTTGACTTGTACTATCAAAAATAAAATTGTGAGCTGAATTTCTGAATTTGAATGCGCTGTAATATCTTAAAATCAGATAAAAGTTTCAAAGTTAGATAAAACTGACGCTTTTAGCATTTTACAGGGATTTAACATAGCATAAATGACACGATCACCTGTGAGCACTGATGCCATGCAGTGACTAAAAAATAGACACTGGACTTTTGATACCAGAACTGATAACAACATTTACAGTTTATGATTACAAACATATTGAAAAACTATTTCAACATTCCATTTATCTGGACAATTGTCCCACACAGTTCAATGATATGCACAAACACAGAAGTACCATGGATAGTGACACAATATGACAGAGTTATGATGGATATGACATATTGTTCTGATTGGTTGAATGTTTGATTAACTACTGTAGTTGATCTAGTCTTGTCTTATACTTCAAATTGACTGATCTATGAATAATAAAAAAGAAAAATGAAAATATTAGCCAATTTGCCTTGAACTCCACAAATTTATGCTCCAAAAGTGTGATATGTTGTGACAGACAAATGCTTTTGTTTAATATTTAAAAAAAAAAAATTATCAAATATTATAAAACATAAAAATAGAACAGTATGGGAAAATGACTTGTTCTGAATGATTTGACTAAAATTTATACTTGACTGAGTAGTTTAAATTTTAAAAAGTACTATTTATAATGTAATTTGCATGTTTTCTCAGTTCATATTTTTAACAAACTAAACTACAAATGTTTTGGACAGCTTAGTTTATACAACAAAGTTTAGTCAATTTGATAATTTAAAAAAAAATTTAGTTTTCTATGCCGTTAAAGTTTCTATTAGCATTAATAAAAAAGCTAAACAGAATAGTGAAAAAAAAAAAACAACAAACAAAACAACCTTTTAAAATATGGTTTAAAAAAATCTACTGACCCAGATTTCAGATATTCATAGAATATTTTGACAATGGTCATAAATACCAGTGGATTTAAAAGTTATAAATTTTTTACAGGATCATCACTTTTATAATACTTATTTTTGTAAAAATTATTTTAAACCTATTAAGAAACTTACATGGATCTTTATGGGCCAAGGCACAAACAATGGTCAGCACTGGGTCAAGACATTTCAAAACCACTGCACATAGCACCATCTTTCCAAGTGAAGGCTCAATGGGAAGATCTGCCAGATGATGCCCCATTTCAGTTAAATCTTCCATTGGATCAAAGGCATCTATTTTCTGAAAATACAGTTATACCTGCTTAGAGAATTAAAACTTAATTTATAAATTCAACAAAATTAATTTAATCTTATTACTTATGAAAAATATGTTTGAGAAGAAAACAAATCATTAAAAAAAAAAAGTATAAACATTTTTTCATTTCTCATTGCAGTGACAATTGTCAATCTTGATTAACAGAAAATCAGCCTCAATATTTGAAAACTAAAATTTTAATTTTTCTATAAAGTAGAAATTTTTCATTTCTTTTTGTTGATCCAAATTATTTCAACTAAAAATATTTGACTATTTTAAAAACACACAAGCAAAAAAAAATTTCAACTTACCTCTACAATCTCTTGCAAATTAGAGAATGAAGCTAAATATCTTTTTAATAATACATAATGGTGCATGTTTTTAGTGTAATACATTAGAATATCATAAAAGTGCAATCATAAAAATTTAATCTCAAGTGAAAATTTTAAAAATATTGAATGATGATATTAAAAATGATAAAATAAAACAATTTTAGCATGTTAAAATAAATGCATATTAAAAGAGATTAAATTGTTTTCCCATAAACAATTAATTAATGGCATGAAAATATTCATGTTTGGCTTGAAGTCAAATATTAATAAATTTGAGTTTTTCAATACAATTAACACTACATTAAAGGCTTGTAATACAAGAGAATTTTTAATATTTTTCTAATTCATCTCCCCTCTCTACAGATTGTACTTTATTAGTAAAATTGTGATAACAATCTACAATAAAGATTGCAGTGTTACAGTGTGTGTGATTATTTTGTTAAAAGCAAAAATATGTTTTTAAAATTATATCTAAGACCCAAAAAATAAACACCTCAGAAATGCATAGGCAATGCAGGAAAGAACATAAATGGACAAGAAAAGAATTTTTCACTTAGCATCATAACCAATACAGATGGAGCAATATTGATGGGATATGGTAAAAAAAAAAAATGACAAAGAAAAGTTTTCGAAAATACACAAATAGATTTAGAGTTAATCAAATTCATTCTTAAAGTTTTCTCCTTAACTATTCATTAGAAATGAACAATTTATATTTTTGATTCAAAAATAAATAACACTCATTTAAATGCAGTGTCTTAAGTGTTTTGCATATTTTTCATCTGTTTTATTTTAGGCATTTGTAAATCACAAAATTAGACATTCACCCAAAACTTAAAACTAATAGACACAGCAAATTATCCCATGACATAGCAGTTAACATACTATGGACAGACTGTATTCCAAATATGAAGGCATCTGGATGAAATATAAGAATTTTATGGTTGTCAGAAATAGCTACCTTAAAATATCATATTTGGAAATCAACTATATTGTTGAAATGCCACATTATATTCTGATTTTAAAAAAATTTCCTTTTTATGAATGCAAAAGTCATACAAAAGTTAAATGAGAAAAGAGGATGTTTGTGCAAACTCTAAAAATCTACTAGAAATATGGAGAGTAAGAGTATAAAAACCACTATGAAGTCTTCCTAGTAAGAAAATTCCTAAGGCTAAATCAAAAGTATCAGTATGGAACTAGTATATTCAAGTGGTGGCAATAAATCTTAGTGAAAGAAAAAAATGCATAGAAAACCCTAGACCCAGAAAGCCTGACATAGGTTAAGCCACTTTTGTCAAGGAGGCTAAACAAAATGATTCAATTTAAGTAAGGTAAGTTTACAACTTGTCTTCAATCCACAAAAATTTTGAGTGTAAAGTGGAAAAGATCACTGAAATTAGTTACAGTAAGATCAGACATGTTGTAACAGCAAGCAACATACCAATGAAAACCTGTAAATATGCTAAAAACAAAGTCTTAAGAAGTGAACCTAATAATCCATAAGTTAACAGATGAAGTCAAAAAAGTAAACACTAAAAAAATAATTAAAACAAATAAAAAATACCAAAATGCATATAAAAAGCAGAAAGCTTCACAAATAAACAATGATTTCCAAACATTTGTTTTTTGATCTTGAAAACAAGTAAATATTAAAGAAAATGCAAGAGTGAACTAGCAGCAACAAAGCAGCTGTTAATATATACAGCTATGGAAAACTATTACTATTGATCTTGACTATAATTCTAAAAGTTCTCTTGCTTTTATCAGTATAAGAATACAAAAAATGGTCATGTAAAAGTACCCTGAATATTATTAAGACAAGATTTTATCTACTGCAGAATTTATCAAAATGTGTGAAAGAATTTTAAGTTACCAAAATGGGGAAAATTTTGAAACATTGATGTTGTAAAACATTAAATTTTTTTTAAAATATGCTTTTAAAATAATTGTTAAAGTAAAAGACTTCATTTTTTAAAAAAAATATTTTTATTTTCCTATTAAATAATGATATTCACCTCAATTAAAATAAAACAAAATTTCAAAAGAACATTTTTACCTGTATTAATTATGGTAATAAGAGTTACAGCATCTCAATAATACTGTAAACTAAAAATAACCAAAAGCAGTCAGAATAAAATTTAACCACAAACATGAATGACATAACTGATTGAAAAGTAGCAAAATCAAACCAATGTTGGTGGTAAAGTAACATTTAATGGCTGATATTATTAAATTTTTAAATTAATAATCTCCAAAAAAGGAGAAAAAAAATAATCATACAACTGAAAATATCAATTAGCTCAAGCCACAAAGTTATTTAACCTACCTTCAGGAGCTGCGTAGCATTTCTAATATTGAGAAAAGGAGGCGATTGAGGACATTTTGATAGAAATTCAGCCACTGAACAATTAGGAACTAGTAATTTAATCTGTAAGCAAAGCTCCTGTAAATAAAAAAGAAAGAAAATTAAATATCTACAAGAAACTAAAGTAAATCAGTTATAGTAGTAGTGGACTATAAAATGCATATTCATATTTATGGTAAAAATAATTTAATTTAAACAATAGCTAATTCCCCAATAAAGACATTTTACAAAAACAAATCATCCAAGAAATTAAATACTATTGCTAACAATGTTCAAGATTAAGAACTCAAAAGTTTAGAAGAAAAAAGAAAATATCTTAAATTTACTTGCTATTCATGAGTCAGTGTTTATGAGAAAGCATCATCCTGAAGATTTGCTAATTAGAATAAAATATATAAATATTTATAAGAAAATTAATAAAATAATTTGTGCAACAGGAAAGTCTATGAGTCAACTCTAAACATTTAGAAATTTTTAGGACAGGCATGTAGCCATTTGTCATCATCATCATCATCTGGAAACCAGATGCCCATCCCAGATGCTGCTTGTGGTCTGAAGAGCTAGAAATCTTATAGCAACAAATCTGAACAATGGAGACTTTTCATCCCATTTCTGTAAGGGTTTCAGTTGTCACAATGGTTACAAGACAAGCATTATACCTGGTTATATTCTGCATATTGTATGTCAATTTTCTCTTCATAACAGATAACTGCAGTACTGTGCATTAACTGGATCACCATGAGCACAAAAAAATTAACATTATTTATGTCCAAGATGTCCCAAAACAGTTATGACAGATGGCTGAGTCTTGAGTTTTTCTGGTGGATACCTAAAATGTCAACACTGGTAACAATGCAAATACTCCATTGCAATGGCTATACAAACTGCCTTGATCAATCAAGAGCTCTTTTTTTTTCCAAATACATCTGGAACTTAATTATATTTCAGGTGTGAATGAATGTTTTACTCATTTCCAATATTGATATTTTTTAGATGCATTACCATGCACACTAAAGTGGCAATTGTGCAAAATCAGCTGTTCAGCACAATGTTTACAGACATCACAACATTTACAAGTGAACATGTTCATCACGTATTATCAACTTATATCATTTTAAAATTTTTGTACCACTCAAAACACTTTGCTTAAGAAACATTTATCACTGAATTGTACAGCTAATCGCCTAAAATTTCAGCTTGTTTGACATTTTCCTTTACCAGAAACTTTATTACACAATCCTGTTCCACAGCACATGACACATTAATCACCACCAACTTGAAAATAGTACTTCGCAAAACCATGATGTCATGACACGCAGAAATTAAATGCCACTACAGTTGTCCCCCGGTATTCACGGGGGTTATGTCCCTTGAGCACCCGCGAAGAGTGAAAAACCGCGAATATTGGATGTGGTCCATAAAAATACCTATAAATATCAAAATATAACGTAAAATATAATTTAAAAAATATAAATAAATATATAATAATAAGTTAATAAAAAATACAACACTCAGAGAAACACTCGAGATAGCTACACGCGGTAAACTGGGATGATGCGGGGCTGCTGGGCTGCATCTGCCTGAGACAGCGCCCCGTGGGCTGCAGCCAATCAGCAGCGAGGAGAAATGAATAACACTCTCGGATTGGCTTCTTTCAAACCTCCAGCCAATAGCATTTATTTTATATTGATATTTTACTGAATTTACATTAGTTTTATATTACAAAATTAGTAAATTATATTGTTATTAATAATTTAGCGTTAAAAAGCGTGAAAAAATATATATTGCCATGAAAAAAGCTATTAAAAAATTGCGGAAGATATTTGCGATTCCGCGAATATGCGAGGGTTTCCACGAACAATTATTAGTTAGGTTCTAAGGAAAATTCCGCAAATGCCGAACCACGATTATGCAGGGGTCAACTGTACTACCATAAATTTTCAGCAATCTATTATTCTTTTGTTTAATCTCAAATAATCCTTGTGAAAACAGAAATTCATTCAGGATTATTATACAATTTATTAGATAAATTTTCATTGTTGTTTACATAATAATTATAAATACATCTAATTCATATACTGATAGAAAGTAACTGTAACATTTTCTTTACTATTTTGTAAGATTTTAAAACTCCAAATTCATCTGCTTTAATGCCATTTTCAGTTCATTCCCACTCCCAAGAAATACCGTTGTCCTCAGAGACGTAACTGCGTAAGATTTCAGTAATATTATTTTTTATGTCCTATAATCTTAAATCTCAACTGAATTTTTCTGGAGTAGTTTTAGTGGTCTAATAGCTTAATTGTGATGTCATTTTAAAGCAAACATTTTAGAAGTTTATGCATACATATTCATCTTTTGCTACATGCATGCAGAAACAACAAAATATCAAGATGTCACCTAAAATTCTTTTAATTATGCAAGTTAAAATTTTAATTTGCTACAGATATTGGAAAACCTGTGGCTACCTGCCATATCTAACAGATGAGTATAATAAAAATTAAACATTTAAAATAAAAGAAAGAACATCGTGATTTTTCAGATTTCACACGTAACAATTAACTTTAGAGAATAAAAAATAATTAATAGAAAAAAATATATATTTGATACAGATAAACAAAGCCTTTTACATTTAAAAGAACTAGGAAATGCTCAAATTCTAGTTAAAGCTTTTCTTTTTCTGTAAAAGGAGAACAAAGTATTGTCAATTTTTAAGACTTCCTTTCTGTTAATCATAGCATTGTATAATGAGAAAAAAATAAGCATGCTCCCACAAATATACAATAGTTGGAGCTGATATATTGCAAGCTCATATTATTTTAGGTTGTGCCACAATTAAAATATTCAAAGTATTTTTTCCAATGTTTTAAAGCAACAAGGTGTGTGCAATTATTTAAAAAGCTCTAGCTGGTTGGTTTCATGAATAAGATAACTATATCAGAAATCTTGTTTTAAGAAATGATATATAACTTCCCATAATGACCTATGAGGCTGGCATTTTGCTCAGCAATTAAGCATGGCTTCATAAAGTTATGTCAAAAACCTAAAATGAGAGCAGCAATATTTTATTATTCTTTTGGCTTCCCAATGGAATGTATGTCTCCATACTAATCTATGAAAGAGTAATGCAAAAGTGGACAAACCTGAAGTGGGTAACGTATAATTTCAGGATCTTGATATTGTTGCATAGTGTCATATCTGTGTCTACTGAATAAGTGGTAGCATGTTCCAGATGCACAGCGACCAGCTCTATAAGGATATTTTCAAAAACAAAAATCTTATAAAAATGATTTTAAAATTTATACTATTTTATAATCAAATATAGTTTATTTTACTAACAATTTTGTTTATTATTGCTATAAATATTTAATAATACTACATTAAAAATAACATATTATTAGTAGCAAAACGAAATGACATACTCAAATTATAAATTCATATCCATATCTACAAGATAATATATGTACTAGAAATTCTTCACTTGTTAAATAAATAACTTTCTTATTTTTCTTTCATAAAAAATGTCAATTTGTATTATTTTTGCATTTCCATAACCACAGGCAGCTGGTTACACATTGACTGCACATTGCATTAACTAACTCATTAGAATCTAAAGCCAAGTTGATAAATGAAAGAAGTCTCTTAGACCATTCAAAAAGTGCAGCAATTTATCAATTATAAGATATACATTTTATGGAATGGGATGCCAAATGTGACATAAGTTTTGTGATTTATTTTTCACAGCCATGAAATTACAAGTACAACTTATTTTCTTTTGTCTGTGAAAATTCATTCATCTACAAATTACATTAATTTCATATACAAATATGAAATCACAAAATTTCTCATTAAACTTCTATCAAGCCAACCAATTGGATTGCACCTTGTATTTGTTTCATTATTACTTAATAGAAATGAAAAATGGTGATGCTGATTGCTAATTATTATTGATTTTATTTTATTTAATTATTCGTATATTCATACGTAATTCCCAATTTTATTATTGATCGTTCCAAATAATTAAATCTTTAAGCAAAAAAAAATTTTCTGCCAGTTGCTGAATTTCCACCCAAAGGGCAATCCAATTTTTAAAACAAATTTTAATTTAAAAAAAAAAACTTTAAAATAAAAACACAATTACCAAATGTGAGATATAACTAATTCCTGTTCACATAAGAAGATGTAATTTATGACCAGCTTGTTTTAGATCAGCTCTGCTACGGATACTTACAAGAAATCTACAATGGAAGAAAAATTTGAAAAAAAAAAAAAAAAAATTTCTGAAGTTATCTTGATGGGCTTAAACAAAATTAAATTGAGCTGCTACTTTCAATGGCTCTGACTACAATGCCAAGTCAGACCAAAATAAATAACTTCTTAATCATTCTGTCATAGATTTTTAATTTTTTTAAAAATGTGCTGAATCTCCTAAGTTTCTCTGAGGTAACATGGACAAATGGTAGGATGATTTTAACCATAGGCATTTCTTCTAGGTGATCATGAGATGTGTGGCTGACAGCTCTATTGAAGTCTGTCAAGTATCCATTTTGTAAAACTCTCCATGACCATCCTCATTTTTGCACTGTGGGTTGCACTAACTGGACAGTTGTTATTAACCCTCTTCTTCAGGCAGTTTACAATGCCCTTCTTCACTGAGACTAGATGGCGTGATTCATAATCCAGATACCTCCTGGTGTAAATAGCCTTGTGTACACACTTGCATAAAAGCTATTCTTCTTTTTTCCACTTGGACATCCAGAAAGGAGATTTTGTTTTTATTTTCTGGTTCAGTGATGAACTATAGTGTGCCTGTTCAAGTGTTCCAGAAGATAGCTCAAGTCATCTTGATTTTCACAAAAGACATAGGTGTCATCCATCTCTTTTCAACAGGAAATTTCCAAGGCTATTTCTTCAAACAAAATGTTACATGTAGATTTTGGCAATCACCAGTGACAGTGGAAACCCATGGCCATACCTGCTTGTTGGTTTTAGGTCATCTCTTTCACTTAGAAGTAGGTATTAGTTACATAGAAAGTGAGCATTTCCATGACATCTGGTATTAAGATGGATTTATTCTTTAAGATCATAAGGCCTTTTTTTTTTAACTAATGGAAGCACTTCTTTCATAGCATGACCAGCATAAAGAGTACTAACCACAACCAAGCCACACTGTGAACTGTGATTCAGGTAGAATAAAGAACTGCATATAAAACATCCCATGCAGTTGTGGTTGGTAAGGGTGAAGGAACACAGGAGAACAACAAAAAGAGGAGAGACAAAAAAGCTCAGAGGTTGCAGAACATATCTGGTCAGGAATAAACCACCAACCAAAGTGAGCAGAAACAATAATCCTGGCCATTGAACCACAATGAAAATCTTGACAGATCAAAGTAGCAGCATACATGGCTCTGGTCAACCAATCTATCAGCAAACCAAATGTTGAACTCTGTCCTGTATGGTTGCCTAACTATGTGCTAACAAGCCAAGATCCCAGAAGAAACCAATCAATGAGATTAAATAAAGCTAAAATTCTACCATTTATATTTGTCAATTATGGTAGAAATAGCTCAGTTGGTAGTGCACTGGATTCTCAACCAAGAGGTTCTTAGCTCAAATCCCACCATTGACATATGCTAATCATATCATCAACAGGACTAAAATACACCTGAAAACAAGAATAAACTTTCCATGATGTAGCAATAATAATTTGCAATGAAAGAGGTAATAGTCCATCATTAACTAGGTTACAATCTCAATCAAACCAAATCTGAACAATAAAGAAATAAACTGTTTACTTGCACAGTAATGCATTCTTTTTTACCCACAAAGTTTTGCCTAAATTCATAGAATTTAACAGGAACTTAATATTAAAGTCTTTAAAATTTGTTCAACTAGGATATTTTCTACTTCTTAATTTGTTCAATGATCACAGTTGATCAGCTAAGCTATAATTTCTCTTTCTAATATAATCATCAAAATGGCATTAATAAAACTGTGCTAATGTTTTGTGCTAGCACTGTCATATTACAAAGTTCTATAAATGTTGTCCATCTAGTAGCCAGTACTTATATTTCAACTATAAATATTTTACCTGAAATATCTCATACAAAAAATATACTCTACATAAATTCAATCACAGATAATAGGAGTAAACCTTTTATACCTTTACTATTACACTGCAATAATGGCATCCTCCCAAATAAAAGTACACAGACAAACACAGTGTTGCAATGATCACTAAAGATCCCAAAGTGAATGCAATCAATCTAAGATTGAAAAAAATGGAACAGATCCTTGGGAGGCATCATTCTGTCCACAATAACCTAAATCTGCATTAATTTCAGTTGCAGCATAAGAGGAGAATGTAATACTTTAGGGATGAAAGAACTCAAAGTACAGATGATGATTATTCAGTATAATGTAAATAAAATTAAATGTGGGTTGGTTATAAATAAACACGCTCTTTTAAAGAAAATAATGCACACTAATTTCTTTAAGAACATAAAAAGCATCACAGTACCTTTCCTTTCTTTGTAAGGAGCTTGCCCGAGAGATTCTACTAGTTTTTAACATGGTTGCTGATGTTATTGCATCAAATGTTTTCTACCAAATGAAAAAAAACAAGTACTTACATTCTTTTAAAGAAATTAGAAAAATTAAAGACAATTACACTATTCAAAATAGCTAACAGATTGGAAAAGCAAATTTTTAGAGAAAAGGTTTTATATAAACAAATTTATCAGTAAAAAGCAACAGCTGTTTTGATTCATATAAAGATCTTTTTTATTTTTGAGTCAAAATAAAGTATATTTAAAAATCGCAGTGTATACACATGAATACCAGTATCAAATGTCAGAAAATAAATATATAGTTTCTTTAGTCATTTAAAAATCTGCTTATGTAGTTAGAACATAAACAATGCAAGTTTTGCAAGGTTAATTTGAGAATTTAACAATATATCTAATGGAACACATGGCCTTACCATTTTAATTATTACATTTTTATGATACTTTTACCACATTCTGTCAACCAAGAGGTTTCAAATTTGAAACAATCATCCAATATATAATCTAAAAATATTTCAGATACTGACTGAGTATTGGACCATCTTCATCTTAAGTCAATGTTAATAACCTCACAATCACTACTGTCCTATAGCTACTGACAGGTAAGGTCTGCTAAAAAATCAACAAATCAGTATTTGTCAATTTTACACCCTATGCCACACAGCAAATGATGATGTACAGACTATAGATAACCTCTTAGCCAAAATTTGATTTACACTTAAACTGAGGGGTTACAGTATGCACAAAAGTATGCAGTTTCTACTTTAGTAAATACCAGTTACCTATTTTCAAAGCTAAAAGGTTAAAGTAGAAAAATAATCTGTAATTAAAGATCACACATTAATTCTTATTTCAGAATATCCATTCATATTTTAGAATTTGTAAAAATAACAGTGCACTATAGTTTATCCACATTTCGCTTCAATGATAAATAAATAAGTCCTACAAAAAGATTTTAAAAATGAACACTGAATTTTCCTTAGCTATATTTCAATAAATTTAATGAGTAGAATAGGATTGTAATGAGATGTTTTTGAATATAATAGAGATGCATTGTCTGCTTTTTTTAAGGCTGCTTCCAGTTTTGCCAATATAACGCTCTCCCCTCCATCATCCAATTAAAAAAATCTCAAAAGTTACATTGTCTGACAAACAATCATGCATATTCATAAGGTTTCATCCATTCTTTAAAATTTTGGTCCAAAAAAAAAAAACCAGGTATCATAGATTTTTCTTTTTCTTTTTTTTTGAACTCATGGGCTGTAGTCAGCACATAAGGCATCCACCAAAGGAAAACTCTTGGCTTCATTTTACTAAAACCAAGCAGAGAAAAGCAGTGTACAGAGGTTAGCTGCACACCTACTATAGAAAGTTCCTACCAGAATTTTTCATTTTTTTAGAAATAGGAGGGAACTGGAGCTGGAGGAAATTAAAGAGCAAGAATAAACCATGCTAGCAAGCTATACCAAAGCAAGCCAGTTTTGTTTGAGATTTGAACTTGGGTCCTTAACCATAACAGTCCAGTAGTCTACCACTAAACCACCACACCATATTTTGATATTTAGCATGTTAGTTAGAATTGTTCACTTTATAGCATACTTGTTAACATATTTCAAAGCATAACAGGCAAGCCCAGAACATGGGTCTCCAGAATATTTTAGCTAATAGTCTTAACCACCAAACACTAAAGTATAATAATAATAATAATAAGAGTAGAAAGCATTATTTCATTAAATTCTTGCATTGTTAAAAAATCTACTCCAAAACCTATCTCAGCAGCACCATAAAAATAAAATGGATTAATAACACTGGGGAACACTCATTTTGTTGCATTAAAAAAAATACTTTTTTCTAGTCAATTTGAATATGTAGATTTTAATTTTAAAGTCGGTTTTTGTCTGCAAGCTACAGATTTCATGCAATTTGACATTTTTTATTTTTCGTTATTTTAACAAATTCCAACATTAATCAAAATTCTTCTGTTCACTTTAATCTTAAAACGGCAAAAAAGTCATTTAAAAATATTTATTGAAGCAAAAGATAGAGAATTAAAAAATTTTATGAGTAAATTAAATTATTATCTAGTGTTGATCGTGCCATATTTTCATTAGTTTTTATCTGAATGTGTATTTTATCCAGGAAGGAATTTGCGTTTGTACACTTTATCTTGGCAATCTCGTTTAATGCTCCAGCAGTAGTCAGCCATCATGCTTTTGTTCCAGCGCCCTTGGTAACGTTCTTCCATGATCTTTAGGTCTTGGTGGAATCGTTCTCCTTGTTCGTCACTTACAGTTCCCAGATTGTCAGGGAATTTATCAAGGTGGCTGTTCAAAAAATGAAGCTTGATGCTCATGTTGCACCTGAGATCACGAAAAGCGAGGAGCATTGTGTTCACAAGATCACAGTAGTTTTCCGCTTTATAGTTTCCGAGAAAGTTCTGAACAACTGCCACAAAAGATAACCATGCTGCTTTTTCCAAAGCATTCATCTTAGCAACAAACTGATTATCACGAAATAGTGTTCTAATTTGTGGGCCATCAAACACACCTGCTTTGATTTTTTCAAATGATAACCCTGGTAAAGCTGTGATGATGTGTTGAAAACATTCACCTTCGGTTTTTAGGGCTTTAACAAATTGCTTTATCAAACCTAATTTTATGTGAAGAGGAGGAAAGATGATCTTATCTCTGTTTACAATTGGCTCTTTTATGATATTTGGCATGCCAGCTTTAAGAGTTTCACGGATAGGCCAGTTCTTTTGGACCTAATGTTTGTCTCGTGCTCGGCTGTCCCACATACAAAGGAAACATGGAAACTTGGTAAAACCTTTCTGTTGTCCAAGAAGAAAATTGACTATTTTTAAGTCCACACAAATGATCCAATTGTGCTCATGATATTTTAATAAGTCCATGACTATTCTCACATCATCATAGTCTTCTCGCAAATGCACAGAATGACCGATAGGTACCGCTCCATAAACATTGCCATTATGTAAAAGAACACACTTTAGACTACGTTTTGAACTGTCCAAAAAGAGTCTCCATTCGGCAGGATTATAGTAAGATACACCCAGTTCTTTAAGAAGCCCTGGAATGTCATGGCAGTAAACAAAATGTTTGTCTTCTGAAAAGAAAGCTACAAAAAGTTGGTCACGATTTCTAAAATATGAAACTTTAACAGAGTGATCAACAAGATTTCTACTTTGTAATCTTGATGCCAAAACCTCTGCTGCTTTTTTTGAAAGGCCCAAATCTCACACTAAATCATTTAATTCAACTTGCAGAAGAGGCTTAGGGGTGGGAAAAGGTTCAGAGTCTGAAGAACAATTCTCCGACGACGAACATTTTTCTGCCACTTCACTGTCACTACTATTTTGTTTGTTTGTATCATCTTCAATGTCTTTATCGTCTAATGAAGGTAAGCCTTTAAATATTGGAACAGGAACTTCTCTAGAGTGGGGAGTAGGCTGAATAGCTGAGGGAATGTTTGGATACGTAATTTTATGTCGGTTTTTTTTTCCAACTCCCGATGTGTTTACCATGCAGAAATAACAGTCAGTTAAATGATTGGTTGGTTCACGCCAAACCATCGGAACTCCAAAAGGTAGACTTTTACGTTTTCCTTTGGTCCAGTCTCGAAGCATTTCTTCACAATTGTGACACACAACATGAGGCGCCCATTGCTTGTCTTGGTCACCAAGATGAACTTCAAAATATGCCTTGTAAGCACGCTTGACAAAGGAGGATACATTACGTTTTTGACGATTTAGTGTGTAGCATCCACATATGTAGCAGAAGGCATTAGGCTTGTTTCTGCAATGATTTCTCTTAATAGAAGCCATGTTTAAACTGAAACAAATGATAAATTATAATTTAATTATAAAAATACAAAAAGTTATAAATTTATATGGACATGAAAATGCTTATATATGGTTTACGTAAGTTCACATTGTAAAATTTCACTAACCTCAAATTGCATGCAAACTAAAGCTTGTAGAGAAAAACTAATTTCAGATTTGAAATCAGTGCCTAAAGTTCTATCAAAATTTGTTAAAATATTCCATGCAACTGAAAATTATTTAAAATTTGTTCCCCTGTGTAATTATTGCAAAACTAGAAATGCTACATTAAAAACTTATTTTACTCAATTTCAAAAAAAAAATAATAAATTTCTAAAAATGTACAATCTTGTACTCACTTCCTTAATCTTGCCTGTATCTATAACATAAACAACATCATTAATTGTAAGACTGGATTCTGCAATATCTGTAGAAAGAATCTATAGAAATATAAAATAAATCAATAAAATAAAATCAAAGGAGATTTTCATACAAATTCTCTGCTAATATAGTAAATGCAGGAATGAAGTTAATTTTCTTCAAAGTATTTCTTTAAAAAAATCATCATGGATTGTTGTCTAAACATACCAGCTGGTACTTAACTGACAGCAGTTTTATCTGCAACACATCACACAAAGAATATACCAAGTTTTGAGAATTTTGTTGTTAAAATAACCTACAAATGTCTAAAACATACTACAGAGACTTGATATAAATAAACATCTTCAATACATAAATAGGCAATTCCATTCACATGATTGCAAGCTATAAAAACATTTATAGGCCATAGGGAGCCTCCAGTCTGCAGAGAGCCATGCCACAAACAAGATGTTCACAGAAACTGATGGACTTTGGAAAGAGTAAAAGCCAGTAAAAAATTTCAATTGATTGGATATTCTGGTGCTGACTGTCAACAGGATGATTATTCAGTTCAAAAGAACCATTCAGTGTGCTTTCTGAATGCACAGAGCAAACAGAATGGACATTTCTTGATGTGAAGAAAAGCATGAAAATCAAAGTCCATCAATTGGCTGTAAATGGAGCAGAACGAGCAGGTGTTTATGAGAATAATCAGATTTATCTCCACAACATGAAGTACAATGGAACATTGGCAAGACAAATCCTTCTTCACTCCCACACAATGTCAGTTGACAACTACAATGAACAAAACAGATTTAATATTTCCTCTTGCTTTTGAAACTGTTATTTTTTTTTAGTGAGTCTACATTTTCATAGTTCTTAAGCAGCGATTGTGTATGGAATAATCTGTAAAGGAGATATAACTTCTGCTTGATATATTAACATTCTTTAAAAGGGAGTTCTACCTTTTTGTGCCAATGATCACCTGTGTGAAGCAGGCAGTATTTTCATCAAATATATTGCCCAACAACAATGCCTGTCTGATGCAAAGACTGAAAGAGAATCAGAGCATGATAACTCTGTCATGGCTTAACCAATCACTGGACATAAACTCCAAGGAGCACATGGGTGAGTATCTCTGTAAACTACAGGGTGGTCTGAAAATCTTGTTAATCCACATTTTTCTTTGAAATAGTATGTTTAGACATCGTTAATAAGTGTGGACAGTAATAGATTGAATTTACACAAATTGACAAGGCTATGTTGCACAAAATATCCAAGGACATGGCACCAGATCATTTTGTGTCATGAAAATGATGGTTGTCATACTGAACTTCTGGATCCTTAAAGAGGCCCCCTCCCTGACTGTTATATAATAAAGCACTTGTACATACATTTTGTCCCTTTTAAATGATGCATTACACCTTCCACCACCTTTCATTCATGGTACAGTTCTTTTGAGGGAGGGAGGGTAACAAGATTTTCGGACCACCCTATAGGACTGCTGATGCTGTCCACACAACATATATTGTGCAATTTTCTTGTAAAGACAAAGAGCTACACCTTAAAGCAGAGGTCTCCAAACTACGGCCCACAGCGACTTTCCCCCAACCACGCGGTCGGGCTGTAGAAAAAACACAAACATCTAATTTTTATTTGCTCAAAAGGGTTTATAGACATAGACAGCTAGATGCATGCGCCTTAACTTTAGGACCTTCTTGTCTAGACATGCTTTGTTGAGAATCGATGACCCTTTCACGCACCGATGTAAACTTAACCGCTTTTATACAGTTAACATTGTCATTATTCATTGGCTAGTTTATAAACTGCGTCTGCAGCTCAGTCAATCGTTATCAGCACGTTGAGACACTCACAGCATCTGGAAACTAACCAGCGAAAGAAAGCAACTTTTGTTTAATTTTGTCTTTGCACCAATTACTTATTTCATGTTTGAATTAGTTTCGGCTGTGCTATTGCATGTAGTACGATATAGAAGTCTTGCTGATTTCTCTGAATGTTACCTACTTAAATATTTAATAGAGTTCGCATCCAAAGTCAGTGTGATTTTTAAGACGATATTTTTACCTCAGAAATGATTGAAGTAGAGCGTCCAGTATGGTTCCTTATGTTGTAGAAAGCGTTTTTCATTACAAAACAAAAAGAAAGTGAATGTATACTTTTTTTTAATATAACAGAAATTTGATAGTATGTTTATTTGCTCTGAAAGAAAAAACTGTCTTACTTTACTTTTAATAAACCGTATCTACCCAAACTACATAAAACTATATTTTGGTACATTATTTATTATTATTATTAACCAACTCCTTCGAAACTGAAATAGGAAACTTTTACTAAAAAAATGAATTTGCTTTTGACTTGACTTCACCAATTCCAAGCAGTCATCCTCCACTTATATCTTAACGGCTTAATAAAATTCTTAATAAAATGTGGCCTTTCCATGCTTGCTCATAAAATTTCTTTTGGAAAACTTAGGAAAAAAACTAATTTTTAAATACTCAAAAAGTTTGAAGTAGTCTTTAATGCATTTTTAAAAAAAATGCACTCTAAAGGCTGAACTAAGAGATTAAGTTGAGCATATACTGGTCAAGTCGTATCTAGTAGGGTTACTCAAATAGTGCTTGATTTTAGGATCCTACTTAGTTTTAAGAACCGTACATGTATGAATAATTTATTTGTATGAAATGAACATAATTTAGAATGTACATACATCAGTAAGTAGAAATAAAAGTGTGAATGCATGATTATGAGACTAAAATTAGTCCCGTTCTATTGTCCTTTACCATAGTTGTGTGTAGAATCAGTGTTCATATCCTGAAACTTGGTGCACTTCTTGAAGAGTACAATAACTGTTGTAAGAATTCAAGCTTTTTAACTTTTCAGACATATTCTTCAAGTATGGAAGGATCAAAGAAAAGTGGACATCGAATGCCATCTGTTTAATGAAGAATGGGGCATAAAGTACCTCTTTGTGCAAGCAGATAATAAGGCTTTGTGTCTTGTATGCAGAGAAACTGTTGCAGTTTTGAAGGAGTACAATGTGCATCGGCACTATGAGACCAAGCATGAACGAAGCTATTCCCGATTCACAGATGCACAGCGCATAGAAAAATTTGAATAATTGCAACACAGTCTGTTTGGCCAATGAAATTTTTTTATGAAAAAGACAAATGAAAATGAATCCTTAACCAGAACTAGCTACAAAATAGCTTATGCATTGGCTAAAAGAGGGAAACCATTCACAGATGGGGTTCTTATCAAAGAGTGTTTAATGGAAGCAGTGGAAGAGTTATGTCCAGAAAAAGCAAATGCGTTCGAAAATATTAGTCTTGCTCCAAATACCATTGTTCGTAGAATTGAGGATATAGGAAGGAATATAGTTCATCAAATTGTAGATAAAGCAAGAAATTTTCAGTTTTATTCCATCGCACTTGATGAATCAACTGATGTATGTGACACATCACAACTCTTAGTATTCATTCGCGGCGTTGACAGTGAATTTTATGTCACTCAAGAATTGGCATCAGTCCACAGTATGCACAGCACAGTTTGTGGAGAAGATGTCTTCAATGAATTGCAAAAAACGATGGTAGAATATAACTTGGAGTGGAAGAAACTATACTGTGTAACCGTTGATGCTGGAAGGAATATGTCCGGAATGAAGAAGGATTTACTTGGACATATCAAAAACGTATGCGAGGCTGATGGATCCTCGAAGCCCATTTTTCTGCATTGCATTATCCACCAGCAGGCATTGTGCGGAAAATATGTGGATATGTCCTGCGTTCTAAAGCCTGTCATATCAACAGTGAATTTCATCCGATCACATGGACTTAAGCATCACCAATTTCATGATTTTCTAAGAGAAACGGATTCTGATTACATTGATTTGTCTTATTACACAGCAATTCGGTGGCTAAGTTGCGGAAAAGTCCTTTCACGTTTTTTTCAACTCAGAAAAGAAATTCACTCATTTCTCATGGAGAAGAAACACCCAGAACCGCTTCTGTCAAATGCAGACTGGCTTGTGAAATTGGCATTCTTTTCAGATCTGTCAGGCCACATGAACCAGTTGAATCTTAAATTGCAAGGTGAAACAAATCTGATTTGTGATCTCTTAACGCATGTCCAGGCTTTCCGAAAAAAATTGAAACTCTTTGAAGGACAGCTTCTTGTTAAGAACTTGGCTTATTTTCCATGCTCTGACAAGTTGCAGAATGAAGGAGAGGTGGAATTTCCTTTTGGTTTTGCTATAGAAGTCATTACAGACTTATTAGCACAATTTCTGCAACGATTTTCTGATCTTGATCAGAAAACAGAGGAAATTAAGTTGTTTCAAAACCCGTTCGATTGCAATGTTGAAACTCTCCCAAACCGGCTTGTTAGAAATAATTGATCTTCAGTCAGATGCAATGCTCCAAAGCAAGTATAACGAGGGAGATCTTATCAAGTTTTATAAATCATTGCATCCTGAACATTTTCCGAATTTGAGGTGATTAGCCATGGGATTGCTGTTGATCTTTGGCACTACCTATCTCTGCGAACAAACCTTCTCAAGATGAAGTATATCAAATCGGAATATCGATCGAATTTATCCGATGAACACTTGGTGTCCATCCTAATAATTGGCTCATCAAGCCTAAAACCTAAGTACGGGGACATTTCGAAATCAAAGACTCAGTTCCATCATTCCCATTAAACTTGTTCTGATCTTTGTGTTCATTTATATTAGTGTGTCTCAATATTCTTACTTACTTTGATTAAATTTGTAATCTTAAAGAAAATACAATTGAACAAAAATGGCATTCTTTTCCTATCTGCAGTTGAGTATTTGCTGATTGTGGCAGAACCCTTTCTTTGGTTTGGGATTATTAATCATTCATAAGTTTGATTGACATTTTTTTCTTTGTAATTATCCAATCTGGCCCACGGTCTGAAAAGTTTGTAGACCTCTGCCTTAAAGTATTAACTGCCAACTGAAATTTTGCTAGTGATGTATAGTTCCAGATGTTATTCCAAATATGGGTATTCTTTTACTTATGTCAAATTTCTGTACAGTATACTATCTGCTTACCAGTATTGTGTGCTCAAAACATTAATGAGACAAAAAAGCAGTGAAGCTGCAACTTTAAATAAATTCATTAAAAAAATTTAATATTTAAATAAGCATGTTTTTTTTTCCAAAACAAAAATAAACAATAATAGGAACCATTTTTATGAACATCATCACTCAGATATTTACAAAATGATGTAAAAGGCACAACTTATTTTAAAAAATAGTTCAATCTTAATCATTTCAATTCTTTTTTATGCAATTTTCCCTTCTTTTAAAGCACAATATAATACTCACAATTTTTCTGACTCCAGCTGGTGGTGTTTTAAATACTCTTTTTTGATCATGGGATTGCATTAATGAATGTAACGTGAACAAACAATATCTAAAAAAAAAAGAAAAATAAATAACTAATTCCAAAATGTTACTTTGGAATTTATAACCAGTAACCTGAATATTATTAGCTGTTCTTACACAATTTTATCGGAAAAAATACATACTCTTAAACATTATAAATACGACTATTCCAAGAAATAAAACATTTCATTGTGATTTTATTAGATATGCAGAATAATATAGAATACTTTTTGTGTATTACAAGCATTTGCTACTGAGAACAGCTGTAGATTTTTTTGTAAGTGGAAAGGGTGATAACTGTTTATAAAATAACACCAAGTCAATGCTTTTATTTCATATTTTTAATGTGGACTGCAAAACACTGGGAATAACATTAGAAGAGACTCATAAGTATCTTTTACTTGAGGTATTCAAAGTCAAAATTAACCATTAAAAAATTAAAACTAATTTTATTGATTACTCAGTAATTGTCATCAGTAGTGTCTTTTTATTTTTAGTAACTCCAGCTGGTTTTTAGCTTGCAGCCTGTTGATTGTATGTTAACTGTTTCTGTCCAATCCCTTAATCAAATGCACTGCTTCAATAGCCACCCAGCTGATTAGAGATACACTTTTTTGTATTTAAATTTTCCTTGTTACACTTGGTGTTAAGTTCCAGAGCACTAAATGCTACTTTTACAATTTATTTATATTCATGCTTATGATTTATAATTGAGCATTCTTTCCTTCTTACATGGTAAGTCAACTGATGACCTGACTTTTTTTTTTTTACTCTTTCAGGCAAATAATGTGGGATAATTATTCTTTAGAAAGTCAGATACTAGATGTTTCTTGTCTTTCTTCTGAATCACCAATTTTTTTTCTGTACTTGAAAAAGCATTACTCCTTTGTTGACACCTTGGTGATTCTGTTTTTCTGTACAAAATAATCATTTGGTTTCTTTCTTGAAAACCAGAACATTCTAGTAAGTTATTTGATTATTTCTTGGTATCTCAACCAACTGTAAATTAAATGGTTATGCAAACATTCTTTGAATGGTCTTGAAAATGATCTGAGACCAAATAATTATAATTTTCTGTTTATTTTAATTTCAAGTTTTTTTCATTATTATTATTATTATTATTATTGCAAAAAAAAAACAGATTACAGATTTAAGAATTGGACTTCATAAAGTTTGAACCAAACAATTTATTTCTCTCCCTTTATGAATGACAAACAATATTTTAAAATAACTTACTAAAAATAAATTTAGTATAAACAAAATTTTTCCGGCCAAAAATATTGCTATGAAATGCACTTTAGACACAGCCTAAACAATGTTTTATGATTTTTAAAATGTTTTGTTTTTGTAAAATGTAGGACCAATTTTATGATTTTTCTTTTATTTAATTTATGAGTGATCCACACTTAAGTTATCTTTTAGAAAAAATAAATTCCCCTTCAAAGGATGCATTTTTCCATAGATTTTACAAACATTCTGTACTTACCGAACATTTTCAAATCTTTTGTCTTCACTGATTTTATCTCTGAGTATCACAATTTCATTATAGCTTGGCAGAAAAATCAAAATTGCACCTAAAAATAAATCAGTTTTTAAAAATAATACTTTGCATTATAAACTTAGGTGACTTAGATATACATAATAAAAAATTTCTCCACCTTAATTTAGAAATGTATGCATAAATTTAATTTTGTTGTTATTTGTCTTTTTTCTTATTCATATACAGCATTATCAGCATCATTTATTTATTAATAACAAAGTCATAACAGAAAAAAACCTGTATCCTATATAGCACACGTAAGAACAATACTCATTAAAATAAAAAAAAAGTTGTCTTTTCCTAGTATGCACTTAAAAAAATATTTAAAAACTCTTATATCAGCAATTGTGTGGAAAAAAACAACAAAGGATTATTATCAGTGGAACACTGCATGTTGGAATGCCAAATATTGATGACTATTTCAAGATTTCGGGAAAAATTCAATAATGCATAATGTGTTCAAGGTCAGTGTGCTCAAACGTTACCAGAAGGGCCCAAACTTTATACTTTATATATATATATATAAATATAATAGACATCTAAAATAAATTGATTTGTCATAGCAACAGCCTGAAACTGTGGCATACATACTGTTAAGCTACATAAGGTTCCTTTAAAATGAATAGTGGTGGTCACTAAAAAATTATTTACACATTTTCCCTCAACATAAAAAGCATTATTTAATTCAAATGAATATTGATTAACAATATTATGATTGTATACTGAACTATAGCATTAAAATTTAAAAACATTTTCAAACATTTCCATAAAAATCTATAAAACTTGTTCATAGAGAATTTGTGCAAACATAAATAAAGAGTACCTAGGGGAAAAAAATCAATTTTTTTGTTGTCTTATTCTCCATTAGTTATGTAAACCTATGAATTCTCTAGTGCAGAAGTTAACAAATTCTAAAGAAAAAAATAGTTATTCAAGTTTTAGAAAAAAACAAACTTTGGCAAGTAAGCTTTTTATTAAAAGGTATAAATGATATTATAAATATATTATGAATGTAATCAGCTAGTAAACTAATTAGCTAATTACTAAAATAAGAACCAAACAATCTAAATAAAAATTCAATACCAGCCTTAGTAAATCAGTAATCCATTTCATAAATTAAGATACATAAAATTAAACAACAAAAGCCGTTTTACTATGTATTCTGCAGTTCATGTAATAAATACAGTGCCCTATCATAGTAATTGGGGACTTTTTGTTATTATAGTACATTATTTTATTGTAGAAATTGGCAATATGCTCTTCAGAATTGAGACATCCTTTGACAAACACCAATTGTCTTTCCACTATGCCAAATTGCACTCCATACCATGACACCCAGTTTCCCTACTGACTGCGAGCTAAAAAATTGGGGGTTAAATGTCTTTTCTTCTCCAAACTCATGTGAGACCTCCAAACTTGAATTGCTAAAACCTGAACTCATTAGTAAGAGTACACTCAAGGATCTTTCCTCTAACCAAACAAACCTTTTGAAGTGTTTTATTCCTCTAGAAAAGGTATTTTTTACATGTTACACACCCTCTGTATCCAAGTAGGTGACGATGCTTGTTTCTTTTGCATGGGTAATGTCAACAAGAGAATCCTAATAGTGAGTAATGACATATTCTTGTTAAGGTGTCACTGTTGAAGACCTTCCAGGTCACTTTGCCACAGTAGTGACATCTGCTTCAATAAGCTTCGTGATAATTTTGGCCACTGATCCATGAGAAATGTCAAGATCTTTGGCAATCTGTCAGTGACTCTGGTCAGAATCTGAATTGTTTATAACACAACCTTTGGTAAACAAATAAGTATTGTGGAATCTTCTTGTTTTCAACACAGTAACACTAATTATTTGTTCCTCTAGATGTCCAATATATAATCACACCTGGAATATGTAGATTTTGGTCAGATACATTTATTTATGAGGATGACTAAATTAATATGAGAGAGCACTGAAGAAACATAATAATGATTAATACTTATCAACAAATGATTTTTTTAAAGAAAATATATTTTAAAATTGTCACACACAAAACAATACATTTGTGGAATACAATATTATTTTGGGGCATAAAGTTTTTCATTAGCAGAATTCCAATTCTTTTTAATTTAACTGCTATAAACAACTAAAAAATAAAAATCTTTTTAAAAATTTTTTCACTACTAATTCTTAGATAATAGAACCTAGTGCTAAAGAGATTTTAGTTTCTTAATCACATTTTATTATAATTCACAATTAATAAAGATATGGTTTTTATGTTCAAAATGTACAAAAAATAATTTTTGTAGTGATTAGTTTTGTATTTTTAAAATCCATAAAAAATTATCATGAAGATAATTACAATGCATCAATGTGTGTGTGTTAACTATTCTCACTGGCCATCATCAAAAAGTAGCTTCTCTGAAATAGAATGAGTTATTATCAATATGGCAAGAGGAGATGCAAAACTATCCACATCAGCCAATAGAAGTTAATCAAGGTCAGAGTAAAGAGCATTTCTTGTTAAATGTTTAATTAAAAAATCATTTATGCAAATGTATATTTTTTGGGATATATACACATATGCATATGCAGATCTATCAAAACGTTTTAGGACTGACCCTCATACAAGTGAATGGCAATAGACATGGTTATTGCAACTGCTTATATTGTATCTGCAATGCCTCAGCAGTGTATTTCACTTGCATGACAACAGATGGCATATGTGTTGTAAGCCAGCATTGTAGAAACCAGGCATTCTGCATTAGATCCATCTGGCATTAGAATGAAGTAGAAAAGATCACAGTTTGAGCAATATGTAGCCATCAACTGTTATGCAAAAGCTAGCAAGTCTACCCTAAATGCATTGCAAGTGTTAGGTACAGCTTATGAACTCTTTGCTCTGAGCAAATCTTGTGTGTACGAATAGCACAAATAATTTCACGAAGAACATGAATCTATTGAAGATAACTAACAAATGGATAGCCATCAGCAAGCCACAGTGTTTAACTACAGTAAATGCCACCTAAGTATCATAGTTGGGTAACTTACAGAAAATATGAAAATGTTTTTGCATAGCTGCATGTTTTGTTCCCAAGACATTGTCAGATGAGCAGAACCAGCAATGACTTCCCACATGCAAAGAATTGAAAAAAAGTGCAAATAATGACAATCATTTTGATCATCATCATTACAGAGCATAAAACGTGGGAGTGTGTGTGTGACCTCCAAAAGAAAAGCTGTGTGTGGAAGTTATCTTTGTCAGCATGGCTTAAGAATTACTGAACCGACAAATCCAATGGGAAGTTGATGCTTCATTCTTTATGTCAGGGGTTTTCTTCAATAGATGTTTGTTCCCTAAGGACAAAGTCAATGCTCTTTCACAAGAATATGTCCTCACTTGTTTCATGAATGCTGTGATACAAATGGGATCTGTTCACAGAGCACAAGTGGATTTTCACAATAATGTGTCATGCCACACATCACTTCTCTCACAAGTTTCTAACAAATTGTGATGTTACATTACTTCCATACCCTCCATACTCACTGGACCTTGTACCTTGTGACTTTGAGCTGTTTCCCAGTATTACCTTGTGACTTTGAGCTGTTTCCCAGTATTAAGTACTTTCTGAAAGGCTGCTGTGTTTTGCAGACACAGATACTCTCCAGTCAAGTGTGACCAATGCATTGAAAAAGGATACCAAGAATGGCTTACCACTAGATTCCAATCTCTTTATAAATGCTGAGAGAAGTGTTGGAAGGAAACTATTGTGATCATACCGAAAACTAACTTCTGTGCAATATTTGCTTGTACAAGCAAGGGCCATGCCTGAAATTTTTTGATAAGTCCCTATATATATGTGTATGTGTGTGAGAGATTTATTTTCAAATTATGTCACATACTACCATGTTAGTCAACAGTCAAAAAAAAGAAATCACAGTTGAACTTATCCTAATACCAAGCAGAAATTGTTGTGGATGTTCCTCCACTTTTCCTATAAGGCCTGAAATAGACTGTTGCATCTGAGGCAGTCACTTCTGAAGTCGTACACAGAAGTCAAGCTCTTTGCAGAGAACAAGATGACCAGAGTAGCACACTAATGTTGTCAGTATGCAGAAAACCATGGGACACCTTGGCAGTGAGAGACTTAGCATTGTCTTGTCCTGCACAGAAGGGAAAATGTGGCATTGTAGAATCTCATCTGTAACTGATTACAGTCAACTTTACCTGTACATATTTCTACAAGATTGGTGCAGTGGTTTTAAGACATTCTTCCTCTATACCATAACACTTCCACCACCAAACTGATCATTATGGTATACACATACGGGGGGGGTATAGCATTCATTTCGGCAGCCATAAACTTTGTCAACCATCAACATCATTATTCCGGTACTGCAAAAAAAAAAAACCAACAAAAACTGGATGCATCACTAAACAGTATGGTCTTCCATCCCATCCAAGGCTAAATCCTTTGTTGTTGTCACCAATGGAGTTGTATGCACCTGAATCAATATATGTCAACAAGGTTGGATACCAACAATGTGTAAATGGTTTTTGATAATCTGATTGGACATTTGAAATATGTCAGGAACACTATACCATTGAGGTGACAGCAGTGAAACTATCTTGCAAATGTCACAGCAGAATTTAGCCTCTTATAACACCCAAAGACCTGATTTTTGTCTATTGTGCTTCCAATTTGTTGAAATCAGTCCCCCAGTCTGCTTATCATTATACTATGGACAATGAGGATGGCAATAACCTTAGAATGGATCATCCCAGCTTTCAATCACTTGGATTATGTTGTTACAGTGGTTACAACTATGTAGCCAAGTACCTGGGCTTTTTTTTATACAAGTAACTCAGGGTATGCTTTGTATAATTTTTATATTTAAAAAAATGAGTATCACAAAGTACATATACGCAGTTCAGTGAAGTGCAATGACAACTGACCAATATTATTATTTTTGAAGAGAATATGTTTATATAATTTTTTTTTTGTTTTAATTACTTGATTGACCTGGTAGAAAAATAAAATTTAGATAGCATGTGTCTCTAAGAGAAACAAATGAATGTCTGTATAAATTTGCATACCTTCATTAGAAGCAGCAAGAATTTTATGCAATAAACAGACAATGAGATCAGTGTTTAATACATCCTCATCAAAATAGTGGTCATAAATGTATAGTTCTCTGCTTCCTGTCTGCATAGCTTGGGCTGATTTCAGCAAGATGCATTTATTGACCACATTACCAAAGTCGCCTGAAGCACTAAGTAACAATAAATGAAAAGAAAAAAATTTTTTATGTCTCAAAATGTCAACAGACAAAAATGGACTTAAAACTAAATAGAAAACAGTCCTTAAATTAGCAACATGACAAAAAGAAAATAATTTTTGAAAATGCGTTTTTTGCTGCAATATTTGAAAGTTAATGATTGTCCCTTACAAATTCATCAGATGTAATAAATTTTGTGACAATATTTATTCTTTTTAACCATTTTTTTTTTTAGATTTCATAAGACCTGCACACAATAATAAGCAAATTTAAGCATCTTATAAGCAGATGGCTATTGGTCTGTTCTGTCCAATATGTCCACCACTAACTATTGGTCTTACCTATCACAACTGCTGCTTTATTTGTCCATTTTAAAATCATTTTAAATATTTACCACAAGATACTTTTCTTCAATAATATTTCTAAGACCAACTAATTGAGCAGTATTGATTTACAAGCAACTAGAAATCAGAAGAAATATTCTGAAAAATAGGTAACAAAAAAAAAAATGTTTATCAACTCATACACAAATCTTCATTTTTTCCTATTGTGGTATTCCTATTACCCTTTTTTAAAAATACAAAGAATCTTAAAATTTTCTTTTCCATTTAGCATTTTTTTTTCCAGAAACCGAAAGATAAATGAAAGCACTTACTGATGAGATTCAAAAAGTTTCACAATATTATTTCTTTCAAACTTCTTTGCCCAATCCAGAGCTGACCAATTGTTAAATGCTCTAACATTAATGTCTGCTCCAAAATTCAAAAGATTTTCAACAATATCAGTAAATCCCCGCCCAGCTGCAATCATTAGAGCTGTAGCACTTGTCTCGGAATGCATGTAATCCACTGAAAATACAAAGAAAAAGTTATTTAAATTCAGTCCATGTTTATTTGTTTTTGTTAGGGTATCAGTAAAAAGCAAAATCTAAAATGCAACTAACATTTAGAAAGGGGATCATTTTCAGTAAATGAAGAGAGAATCTGCTTGTTTGTTACTTTTTGCAGCTAGGTCCACTTCTAAAATATTTTTTAGCTATTCAAACAACTTAAAAAAAAATGTTCAAATTCTCTCAGACTTTGGTTCACTGAGCATAAAAAACAATTTCAAAATACAAAGCCTGTGTTAGCTGTTGCATCACAATAAACTTCAAATAATCTACACAAAAAACTATATTTCAATAATCAGGTTTGTTTTATCAGTTTTGTCAATTTATTGTCTAGTAGTTAAATTATTTTAACTAATGATTATTTGACAAATATCTAAATTTACCAAGAGAATGACTTTTCAAAATTTAAAATTCAACTATATTATATTTTTCAAATACATTTTATCATGAATCAGATTTTTGTTCATATAAACATAATGTGTGTATGTGAGAGATATATATATATATATATATATGTATGTTTCCACAGTTACAAGAGTTTCAGATCCCCATCATGGTTATGAGATAAAGGATCATGTATTTATATACTAAGTGGGTTTATAGCATGGAAGGTCATGAGCATAAGTCCCTACTAGAACTCTTCATTCTCAGATGTGGGAGGGAACCCGAGTGCTCAAAAGAAACCCACATGGCCAGATAATAAAGAAGAGCAAGAGAAAACCATCCTAGGGAGGTATGCCAAACTGAGCCAGTCCTGATTAAAAAATGAACTCAGACAGTCAACCTTAACAGTTCAGTGGTCTTACCACCAGAAACAGCAATAGATATTCCTTCTTTTAAAAGTCCTTATTGTTGAGTAAGTCCATTAAGTGCACAGAATTTTTTGCATTACATTATAAACAGATCTCAAACCTCAAAACAATAAATAACAAGCAACCAAAATAAGCATTTATAATTTTAAATGATTATAATAATGTAATAATCATCATATCTAAAAGAATATATGTTAATAGTATTGTTTCATCACCAATTATAAATAAATAAACAAACCAAAAGTACTTGATTTTAATTTCAAGGGAAAAAATTTACAAACTCCCAATTTTTATTTTAAACTCTGAACTTTCTACTATTGCTCACTTACCATTGATGTTTTCATTAATAATGAGATGAAATATTTCATGAAATACATCTTCATTTCCTGTTAACCATGCTTCACTCAGTAACTTATCCATTTCTCTTGTATAACATTGATTTAACTCTTTTTCTGGTTTAACTAGCTGAAACCATAAAATAAGAACAGATATTTTAAAACTAAAAATATTACTATGCCTCATAATCTTGCATAATTACTTTTCCTGATTAAACTCACCAATGAACTAAATCAGCAAAAATTCATTTTGGCACTAACTGGCTAGCTATTACTTGTTTAATACAATGCAATTTATATTTGCATAATTAGATACATGTATATTTTAAATGATTATAATGATTAAGAGAGATTGAAAACAATGATTTCAAACAAATTATTCACCACATTGTAATCTCTATACAGGTCTAGCAGAGCTCCTCTTCAATAGATTTTCTTTAAAAGATACAGTATTGGAAATAATTATAGAAAAAAGAGAATGTTAAAATAAAATACAAATAACATGTGATAGAATTGCATCGCATGTGTAAAAATAAAATGTTCAATAGTACAGTTATGTGTTGATACATTGTGATTGGTTGTCATGCAAGCAATCAGAGAGTGCTAAAGCTGTAGAAGAACTATAAAACACAGACAGTAATATTATAGTATGGTAAAATGTGGTGAATACTATGGATCATGGGAAGGAAACAACACATGACAAGCATATAGAAATCAACATCTTAGCTAGTGAAGGCTATTCCATGCAGAACATTTCTGTCTGACTTCATGTTTCAGAAGAGGCTGCATAGAAGACTGGGAAAAATATGCCAAACTGGTACTGTTCACAATAGATGAGGTTGAGAAAGAAAGCCCGAACTAAAAAAGTGATGTTAAATACCTCAGGGTATGTTCTCTATGTGAAAGATGACAAACCAGTAGAGAACTTGTGGATGACTTAGCTGCAAGTATTGGTGTTAAACTTTTGTTCAAGTTGGCCAAAAACCAGCCTTTGCATCAAACATTCAAGTAATCTAAACCTGGCCAGGAACTGATGAGTCATTTAATGACCATATCTGTCTATACATTGTACAAGTAGAAGATGCTACCCTACATTATCACTTCCCCTGGTTAGTAAAGCTAATAACACATACCAAGTGCATTGCTTAGTTTGTTTATTTACTTGATACATGATGGAATTCAACAGTTAATCCTTTCCTACTGTTGATGTAGAGGTCTCAAGCATTCATACCTTGGATTTCTCATCATTTAGCTGGTCAGACAGCAATATAAAAATGTCAAAGAAAGCAAGGTTATAGAGTAAAGTTTGAGCCATTTGCAGGTGATCAATGTGCCAGTGTTTTCACAGTCTGTCAGCACAAATATTGATGTCCCTGATGACAAGCCCTATAGATTTCTTCTATTGACTGAGATTTCTTTTACCACATGACTGAAAAATCTAACCACTAAGCCACACAAACCCAGAGAGAAGTAACAGAGCTGACAACACCAAGATGAACACCACCAGGTAGATGGAAGTGTTTGTAACAATAAATATAACTATGATGCTGTGCTGTCCATTGAAGATTATTGGAGTGAGGATAACAGACTTTAGTGTTAAAATTAATGACAGTGAGGAGATTCAAGAAATTGAATCAGTATTGGCACCTCTGTGAAAACAATCAAGTGATTTTTCTCTACATTTTTTTTTACTTTCTGTGTGCTATTTGAGTCATACTATGACTTTTAATGTTTGTAAATAATTTTAATCAGGTAGGTGCATTTTGTGCAGCCATTTTGTAAATTTTCTGAACATTTGTGCATATTAAATATTACATTTCCTGAATGGGAAAAAGTTGAAGTTTTGTCAAGAACAGTAACCTATAAATTAGTGCAAAGTAATCTCAATGAATGTATTAGCTAGCCAAAAACTTTTGATGTGAAGAGGCAACCTAACGGCAATACTGAAATGGGCAAGAGATATGAAACAATGGAATGACCAAACCTGAAAAATGCTCTTTACAGATGAGCCCAAATTTGACAAGTTTGGACTGTTTGGCAATAAGCTGTATATTAGCCAAGGGTGTCAAAAATTTGCATAAAAATGAAGGTATGCTGACTGATGACAGATACAGGCAGGTTCTTATCTATCATGTCATTACCCCAGGAAGACATCTCATTAGTGGGAATTCATCTTCCAATATGACAATGACCCCAAGCATAAATCCAAGCTGTGAAAAACTTAAAAAGGTTGATGAAATATACACAAAGATGCCTTGGCCTGCACAAAGTTCTGATTTGAAGATCAATGAGGCTAGTGAGAAAGTAAAAGGGCAACTAAACACCTTTGACGAATTATGGAAAGTATTCAGGATAGTTGGAACATTTTAGTCGTATATTGATAACCAGTATGCAAGCATGAAAACAAGGTGTCATACTGTTTAAAGAAAATGGCTCACATACAAAATACTGATGCACTGTGTAAAGTATTCATTCTGTTTCTGTATATTTTCTGTAATAATACATTGTGTATGTATTATGTAATCTCGCACTTGCAATTATTCATTTGTGCATATCCTGTGTGTGTTTCCATTATTCTTTGCAATACCGTACATGTAACATTAGGAAAAATAACCAACATCTTTATCTGGCTTCAGATAAAGGATTTTTCCATACTTTAGCTTTCATTAACTAAATCTTGAATGTAAGCCATGGCATTGCTGAAAATAGTTTGCATTCAATCACAATCTGGACTAAGAAAAGATATGAGTAGTAAGTCTAAAAGGAATTTTTAAAATAAAATGTTTGTAATCTTGTTTTACATTTTTTAAAAAAATGGATTTTCTCTCCAGGTACCGCCTATTTAAAATTTTGGTTGAGCAGATAAAGATTTCATTATTTTATGATTTATCATTTAATTCCTAAAATTCATCATTTTTTTTTAAATTCTAGTTTTTATTTCAAGCAGACAATATCTGTCACAATGACTATAACTCCTGCTTTATGAGATTATAAGATAAGATACTTTCAAATGGAATTTAGTTTGAATGATTTCACCTCCTTATATATATATATATAAAAGGTATTTTGTTTAAGACGAGAACAACATCCACCTTACCTCAGTTTCCTTTTCTGTAGTATCTTCATATTTTGGTTTACAGTGCATTCTTTGGTATTCAATGTCAACATCTTTCCCTCCCACTGGTAACTGCTCATTGCACCATTTGCTTAATAACTGTTGTTTTTCCACTAGAACAATAAATGAATAAACAAACAATTAAATACATTTCCAACTTATTTTTTTGTCCAAATGTTTTTTGTCTTGACAACTAAATATGCAGTCATAACTACTAATTACTCTTCAGTTTGACAGTTTTACTTGTTCTTCTTTCACTTGCCTTGATCTTTCTAAACTATGAATAATGTGTGCTCTTTGAATTGCATCAGATAAATTGCAAAATTTTCCTGTCTATTGTAGTTTTTTTTTGCATTATGCATGACTAGAGTTTATCAGTAGCATGTTTAAGCTCAAAGCAAGTCAATTTAATAATTGAAGCTCAATTTGTAAGTCCATGTTGAGGCATCTTTTTGCTTTTTTGAAATTATGTACAACTTTTAATAAATGAACTTACTTTTAGCAAATCCTTTTTTGTAATTTGTCATAGTTTCTGTAGTACATCCAGTCCTATAATAGAAATAACTTTATCCCATTAAAGATGAAGATGATCATGAAATATTTAAAAATGGCAAAACACAAAAGATCATGAAATTGAATCATATAAAATTCTTACTACTATTGCTAAAATTATTGGAAACCATGTACCAAAAATGACCTAATGGAAAACAAGCCAACCTCTGCAAAATTGGACTCCAAAAAAGTACTACACAATCACCAAGTACAATTAAAGAAAATTAAAATTTATTAATTATAAAAATATTGAAAGATGCAATATTTTACATAAGCTATATGGAAACCAACCATAACCTATACAATACAGATAAGGTAAAACTCAGACATATCCAGGTAAAAACTGAATTGAAAAAAACAGAACAACACAATAACAACAACAATAAGAAAAAGAAAAGAAGAGCTAACTGCAAAGCATAGAAAGTTTTGAATTCCAATACCTTCAATATTACACACAATAATCCAATGTAAAAATCCTGGTCTGACTACTCAAATCCTAAAATTAAAAGCACACTTGAATAACTGAAATTTGGCAACCCAAAGATCCCATGTTCTGTCTGAAAAAAAATCAACAAACAAACTTTGATTTACAGGAATTAATGCAGTTGCAAAATATAAGCAAATGAAAATTGTTTCTTCATCAGTGTAAACAAAGTTGAAGTCAGAAGGTTGCAAAATAAAACAAAATCTAAACACAAAGACACAAGAGTAAGAATGTCCCAGAAATGCACTCTTTTAGCACTTAAATATTAATTATGAATGTACATGATGTATTATTTAATTTAAAATGAATCAGTACTATTGCAAAACATGTAGGAATGCTGAATGACTATTGTGCATGCATAAAAGCCCAAAATATAAACCAGAAAAAATCTGTAAAGCACAAGATATTGAGAAGTGAAATAGTGGACTCCTTGGAAAAAATAACAATGTCTCATAAAGCAGTACAGTGTGGACATTACCCAATGCAGTCAACAAATTGATATTGCATGCAGTGATAAGTAGTTCGTCTCTCAATGCTTTTCTGTTGAACCACATACCTTGGAGATAACATCTGATGGTTCATGTGGACACCTGCACATATTCTGCTATATATGCAGCCAAAGGTTCGGTTTCCACACACTTTTGAAAAAACAGATTTTTCATTCTATTGGCTTTGGGCATCCAGGACACATGAACAGTTGTCTAATGGCTTCTCTTGAACTAAATAATCATCCTATTTATAGTCAACAGCAGAATATCTGGTGTCTTGAAGATTGTGGCTTCCTCTAGAATGCACTTATTCTTAGGAAGTCATGCTTATCATGTGACTGGAATGGCCTGTTTCAATTAATATGGTATCTGTTTACTCACATCGTTTCTGTATATCTGAAAACTGGGGTAAAATCCTAACAAAAATCAAACAATAAGTTTCAGCAATTCAGTAAAATATCCAAAAACGGTAAAATTATTTAAACAAAAAAAAGGAAAAGATGGGGGGGGGTGTTCAGAAGATTATTAAATTTGAAAACACTTTTAATACAATAGCAAATATCTGTTGCATGCAAATCCTGGTCCAATATCATGCTAAGTCTGTGTATAACTCCAGAATGAAAAGCACAAATGATTATTGATTTAAAATCACAAACATCTATCTAATAAATCAACTTGGGTTGATAGAAAAATAACAAAAACAAATTGTAAATAATCCTTTTCAATCACAATGCAATAAAAGCTAGGATCAGGAGGTCACAGCATCTAAACTTAAGTACCATAAATTGTGGCCTCTAAGTTGACTTTTTAAGCTTGAAAAAATCTCTCCAAAACTACGGGTCAACTTATGCAGCGAGTATAAAATGCAAACCTTTACCATAGAGTGGTAAAAAAGAGGAACAGCGTTCCTAACAATTGTTGTGCACCACTTACTGTAACTCTAGCAGGCCACCACAAATATTTCCAACTAAAACTCATGTTTGGTGAACTTAATTAACTTATTTAACACAGAAATTAATATAATAAATAAAAATTCAGTATACCAAAGTTACATTTTATTGACAATGAAAGCATGTATGATCACATTTTAAAATCCTTCAAAGTCCTGCTGTAAATGCTGTTCATCATCTGACGTAAAAAGGTCTGCATATGGGTCTGAATCACTGGAAGTTTCGACTTCGTCTTTGGTATTTTCACTGTCATCTCCTCCTTGTCACTCTCTTGCCATAACAATTTGTCTTCTTCCCCATCCATTGCATTTGAAATCCCACATTTTTTTTAACAATTTTACGACAGTTTCTACATGAACAGCTTCCCAAGACTTTACCACGAAAACACACAACACATCCAGTGGTGGAGCACACATATTACCACCCTTCGTGGATGACTTTTCTCTGTCAACCATCCATTTATTTCACTCAAAACGAACATTGTCCATAAATGGCTTATTCAGGCTTAAATCGAGAGGTTGAAGCACAGATGTTAACCTCCCCCCTGGTATTACTGCAGTTACAGTATTGTTTCATTGTAGATGCTTCTTGACATTATCTATTAAGTGGGATCTGAACATGTCCAAAATCAACAAGCTCCTTTCCTTGCATAATCCACCAACCAACCTACTCCACACATTGTCAATCCATAAATGTATTCCACCTTCATCCATCCACTCCTTCTCATGAACATGGACAAAAACACCTGGAGGGAACCTGATATTTGGCATTGTTTTTCATTTAAATATAACCATTGGTTTTAATTTAGTTCTGTCTGTGAGGCAGTTTAATACAACAATAAACATAGTCTTTTTGAGACCTGTACTTTTTATCAGAATGGTGTTTTTGCCTTTGGAGTCAACATATTGCTAAGTATATTGAAAAAAAACAAGGTGTTTCATCCATATTACCAATCTGACACTGTGGGTAGTCGTGTTGCTTCCTCAGTCCAAGGACATATCTATGGAAATTTGTAATTTTGTCTTCGAGGTCTTCAGGGAGTTTCTGTGCAATTTTAATTTTCTGTTGCAACACCAAATCTTTCCTCTTCATAAAGCGAGTACACCAGTTCACAGTTTCTTTAAAATTTTTGCTTTCATCTGGATGTGTTTTTGTCCACTTAAGTGCTTGAGTACGTATGCTAGTTCGGGTAACTGTATAGCCATTTTGACGGTTTTCATGGATCCAACCTAAGTAATTTTCCAGTTCATGCCAGTGACAAATGCCAGTTCTTACAGCACATTTATTCTTAGGCATCTTCTTCAGGGAGACTTCACTTTTCTTCCAATCACGCACCAGCTTTTTATTTACTCCATACTTCCTTGCTGCAGCACTGTTGTTTGAAGAGTTTGCAAATGCAACAACTTTCAGCTTGAAACTAGCATCATATTTCATCCTTTTTGCTGGTGGAGCCATGGAGATAAAATATTTTCAGCTACAGTATTTAAAAACTGAATACCGTGAGTGTTGAACAGCTACAACTGGACAAGATGATACACTGGGCTCTAACTCCACCTACATTGTTGTCTGGTTCGTGTGTGGATAATAATGTAACAGACCCATAGTTTTGCAGCTGGCCATGTGGTGTTGATGGCACCACTGGCTGTTTGTTTACATCACTGATGCAAATGGCGGAGTGTAAGCAAAGGCATACTACAGTGTTCTACTAAAATATACCGTACGTAGTGGTATTATCATGGTACCATGCTGTGTAAACTATTAATATTTTATTGGAGGTGTTGATTTCGGCTTAAACTTCAGTTCTAGCCTACTGTATATTTGGGGGCCGACTTATATGACAAGTATAGGCCTAAACCAGAATTTTGAGCTAAAAATCCTGACGTTGACTTATATGCCAGGTCGACTTATAGGCCACAATTTACAGTAACTGAGGTAAAATAAAAATGTAGGCACAAACAAAAGCCTAATGGATTTGTACATATGTAAAATGTCCAAAAGAACCACATTTCATGTACTTTACAATTTAACTCTCACAGAAGATAGAAAGATTTAAAATGTGTCAATTACATTACTACACCACAAAGTAACCAGAACAAGGAATAACTATCGCATACAATCAAGTGATCAAAGGCAATTAAAACAAACTCTAAACATGAAAAATTATATTAAAAACAAGCATGGACTCCAAAAAAAAATGCCAAAAGCAGATGACAATAAGCATGATTAAATATTTAGTTATTTAATCAAGAAACAAAAATATAATTATATCTCTAAATTAGTAACTTTTAAAAAATAAAATAAACTCTATAAAAATGACATTAGTTCCAGTACAGTAATGTTTACAAATACACTGTGAATTATTTATACTGATGAAAGTTAATTAATTTATATTAACAACTACAATATGTATAGGACAGCCAAATTTTAAAACACAATATTAATCATGAAATTTAGGCACTGCAATTTATGAATCCAACCCCTCAGGTTATATACATTTTATTATAATATAAATTATTGTGGAATCTGAAAATATATATAGTATTATTTTAGTTCATTGCCACTCTGCCAAATTAATTTGTGAAAAACTTCTAACAGTAATAGTAAAAGAAAAAATTGACAGTCTATTTATTCTTATAATATTAATGATAAAATTTTTAAAATTAATTAAAAGACTCCTAAACTCTTGTGAAAATCATTCTTTCAGTATGGACTGTTGCCATATATTCTTTATCCATTTACTATTTACTAGTGCAATTTGAATTTTTAATATTTTGAAATGATTAGTGCTTGGAAATTAATGAGCATGCTTTAAATTCATATTATCTGTTGATCAAGTAACAACATATTTATTTTTTTATAGTAACAGCAATGTTTTCAGTTAGAAACCTGTGTTATGAACAAGTGGTTAACATATTCAACCACTTTAGGAAAACATAAAAACATGAAAAATGGTGCAGTATGGGTAAAATTATACAAATCATCCATATATGTGGGATTTTAAAAGTATAATTTTTTCTCTAAGTCATTGCCAAAAATGTATTTTTTAAAAAACAAGCTGTTTTGTATATTTACTTAGTTATTTATCTTAATAATTAATAATACATGGGGCACATGAATCTATGGATAGAAATTTAGGAAATATTCTATAAAATTTATTGTGTGTACAAAACAAATTATTTTCATGTGTTGATAAGTCATCTTTAAAATCTAATATAGTAAACATGAAATGTATGTATAATGTAGCTGATGAAAACAGTTGTGCAGTAGAATACACAATAGTAAGATACAAGCATGTCACCTGATCAGAGACTCCTTGAAGCAGGTCATTTTCAAAATAGCTCCAAACAGGTTAACAGTGCTACAGATTAACTGTTCTAATGAATGGAAATCAGTCAGAGGACTGGCTCCTTTGGAATAGGGTAGTCACTATCACCAAAATCCAACACATATTAGCAATCAGAGGAACTTGACTGTCCAGACATACTATCTTCTAGAAACAATTGTAATCATGTAGGATTACTTACCAGACACCCATATGTTGGACTCACCTTGTGCAACTTTCATTGCAATACTCAATTAGACTTGGCAAGGTTTAAGCCATTGGACAATGGTCCAATGACAGCAAGTGGTTTTCTGATGATCTAATTAAAATATGGGCCAATTTTGATTTCTCTGATGGCAGGTTACCTATAAGGTAGCATTGAGGATAGTGCTATACTGCTGTGAATGTTATGCAGTACAATCATTATGGTGCTAACAAGATAGTAGTGAGGGAGATCATTATTGGCAGGACAACCCAGTGTATCCCCAGATCTTTCATCAGAGTAACTCTTGTACATAAGGCTAAAATATCTACCTCAGCATAACCTGCATGATTTGGGCATAGCCTTGATCCAGAAGTAGCAAGAAATACCAGATAAGGTGTTAGGGTGTTTTGTTACAGAACTCACTGCAATATCTTTGACTGAGTTAGTACTTTTGTCACAAGTAGAATGATGTGTAGCATGTGTGTTTTTTTTCAGTATATTAAGATACTGTAGACAGCTAATGCTAATGCTTGGATTTGAACCAGTGTCAGCATTAGCTGTCAATACTGGAAACACATATATACAAGGTGGTAGGGTGCTTAAAATCAAGCATGCACACTCAATATGCCCAGAGTGACCACATCCAATATTCACTATGCAAATCTTGTGATTTTTTTTTTTACTTCATAGACTAATCTAGTTAAGGAATAAACTGTTTTCTATAACTTTTGGTTACCTTGTGCATTTCTTTGCAATGAAATTAAATACATGATGTCAATTTCAATATCCCTAGAGTTGTGAGACCCATATATATTTGCTTGAATGATCAAGTCCAATTTTGCTCTTTTTTTCTTTTTGGTAAAAATTAAAAAGATAAATAAACAAACTTTAAGAAATAAACTTGATTATTTGAAACATGCAATTTTCAATACCAGTAAAAAAACCTACATAACTGTAATGGTTGACAGCAACAGGTTGCAAAATGTCAACCCAAAATACAGCATGATTGTAATTGTGAGATAACAAACTGAAATGTAATGATATTAGTTTTAAAGAATATAAACACCTTTGAAGGTATCTTTCAAGATCTACACATGCAGGTATTCTCCTCTATTACCTAAAATGCTATGCACAAAATACTTCTGCTAGCTACCACCAATATTTTTTTTTTTTTGTTTAACAATAAATTGCATATTCAGCTTGACAGGGTTTGTCCCTAGTAACCCTTCTCACTCAGTTTTCTCTGGTTAATCAAAGAGAAATTTAATTCATAGTCTAGAAAACATCCATGTCAGTATAATATGTAAATGATAGTTTTACTGCCTTTTCTTCAAAACAAAGTCTATGCATTTACTCATGATTGATTGTACAAAAAAAAAACAACTTTATCTACATGTTAATATTTAAAACATTTTTAATAAAGCTACATACCATTTTAAAGTATCTTCTAAAAAGAACTCTTGAACTTCAAATAAACTTCCTGGAACTGAAAAATAAGAAAAATTTAGTAAAAAACAAACAAAAAAACTGAGTTTCTTGCTATAATAATTACTTCAATACTGCGAATCAAGAAACTAGTATTTGCTGAAGAAAAATGTATTAGTTACCGTCAGACAAACATATATAATTTCTTAAAAAGTTATAAAAGAGAAAAATGTTTTTAACAGTTTGACTTCTGTTTACTCAAGTATCTCTTTTTAAGAATGCCACTGTAAATACAATGTTTTAATTTAGGCATACTTCATTAGCAATAAATAATAATGCCATGCTGTTATGTCCATGTTGTAAACCTGTTTGGTGACTGCTTATTTGACATCTCCATTAGTGAGGGTGGGGGTTGTATTCATAAATGTATGTGGCAAATAAAATGTCAATTTCCTGATGTATACTGGTGTGTAGTAATTGCATATAGTCTGATACACCACTAAGTTCTTGTTAAAAAGCAGAAATAGTGTGGCATAACATTAAAATTCTCGAGTAAGAGAAATGGAAATTGAAGATGCATTAGAAAGGCCTTAACAATGTCATCGTTGCTTCTGCTTTCTGGTATGTAAAAAAAAAAACAAAAACTCCCAATATCAAAATGTTTATACTTCAAAATTCATATACCATCTAAGAGACTCTCTCAAGCTATGATAGTGTAGATAATTCTAGATTACTATTTCCTAACAGAAGTATTTTTTTCTTAAACTAGCTAAAACTGTTTGTGTCTCAATGTTAAGTATGACAAATACAGACAAATATACTATATATTATTAAAGAAAGTCCCAGTACAATCTTTAAACAGAAATAAAACAGAATTTAAAGAATATACTAACATCAGCAACACTGAAAGTGTCAGTAAGTTATTATTCAAGTCAAATTATTTTTTTATTTCATTCATCAATTTGTTCTTTTTATAAACATGATGACATATTTCTAAAATCTAATATTGTCAGAATTTAGTTCCACTATTTAAAACATTTAGACAAAGCTGGTTACTCAGATGTGTTGACAACCCTGTAAAATGTATGTCATCTGATTGTTTTCATGTATAACCAATAAAAAAAGAAGCATTGTGATTATTTCCATTTTCATATTCTAAGTTTATTACATGAAATTCCTACCAAATACCATGTTGAGATTTGTTTAGATGCAAGTGAGTTAAAAAAGATATCTATACCAGGCTTACTTTAATTAATTATATATACATATACAGCATTCCCAATTCAAACGCATTTTTACCTACTGCAGAATGCATATATCCATGGTTTTCCTTTTGTATAACATTTTAGTAATTGCAGTATGGAATTTTGTGTATCCGTGGTATAGTACGGCAAAAAATAACATTCACATATTCATCCATGCAGAATCTCCATCACTGCTGGTCATCCTGCCACACGGTCTCTCATGCAGTATCTGTGTTTCTTCACCTTTATTTATTATGAGCAATAATTTTGCTGTTAAACATGGCCCCTAAGCGTGTACTAAGTGGTAAAGGTAAAAAAGTACAAGAAGGCCAAGGAATATAATGTCTTTGAAAAAAAATTAAAGGTGATTGATCAATTGCTTGTTGAGAAAATGCAGCTTTGGTGGGGAGACAAATGGAGTTAATGAGTCCTCCATTAGAACAATAAAGAAAAGTGAAGCTTCATTGCTGGTAGTGCATCTAAAAGTGCTAAAGTGACCATTATGCTGCATGACCCTAACATAAAAAAATGGAGAGTGCTCTTAACATATAGATGGAAGACCAGGCCCACAAAAAAGTGCCTCTAAGTAACCAAGTGATACATGAGAAGGCCAAGCATATCTACATGCACCTTGTGGAAACTTCAGGAGAGGGAAGCGTTGAAGACAATAAGTTTCAGAGCAGTAAGGGTTGGTTTGAAAACTACAGCCTGCATAATATCAAGATTGTGGGGGCACAAGGCCTCTGTGATGTACCTGGAGGAATTGAAAAGGTTACCTGCCAGAGCAAGTCTTCGATGCTGATGAGACTGCCTTTTTTTGGAAGTGCATGCCTAACAGAACTTTCATCTCAAAGGCTGAGAAGTCTGCACCAGGATTCAAGGCAGTAAAGAACCAACTAACCCTTCTCCTTTGTGACAATGCTATGGAGGATCCATCAAGTCAAAGCTCCTGTACTGCTCACAGAAAGCCCATGCACTGAAAGGGAAAAACAAAAACCACCTCTCTCTCTTTTGGCGCTCTAACCACAAGGCGTGGATGACTGTTGCAGTCTTTATTGACTGGTTCAACAACTGTTTTGTGCATGAGGTGGAGCGGTTCCTTGCAAAGAAAAAATTGGCCTTGAAGGTGCTACTTTTCTGGATAATGTACCCAGCTAGCCTGAAGCACTCCAATTCACCTACCTGAATATCGAACTCATGTTCCTGCCTCCAAACATGATATCATTCTTTCAGCTCATAAACCAGGATTGAAAGCAACTTTCAAAAGTTACTACACATGCCTCATCTTCACTGGCATTATAGATGATGAAGGACCAACATTAACAGTAACAGTGTGTTGGAAAAAGTATGACATCATGGACTGCAACTCCAACATAAAGAAAGCACTTGAAGAGGTGAAGCCATCAACACTAAATGCCTGCTGGGGTAAACTTTAGAGAGAAGCAGTGAACAACTTCAAAAGCTTCCCTTCAGTTGATGATGAGGTTCAGTGCATTGTGGAGGCTGTATAATGTTTGGTAGGTGAGGGGCTGGCCAACATCCAGCGGCTAATGCAGTCAAGGAGCTCCTTCAGTCACATGTGGAGTTAACTGAGGACCTTGAGGACTGACTAATAAGTCATCTAGTGATGATGAGGATGAGGGTGAGAACAAAGATGTGGTGGAAAAGCCCAAATGACTCTAGCCGACCTTAGCCATGGGATAATGCTTGCTACCAATCTCTCCAACCTCTTCATGGAGCGCAGCCTCAACGTCAAGTGAGGGTTGGAGGAATTAATGAGACCATGCAGAGAATTACAGAGATATCTACAGAAGAAAATGAGCCAGCCTTCAATCTTAAGTTTTTTAAAGAAAACCACCACTGATGCTCCAGCCACATCCACTATCCAAGATGTCACCACCACAGTGGTGAAGGAAAAGGCATCTTAGGGGGTTCAGCCATGGTAGTTTTCAAGAATGTTACCACCCCCCCCCACTTTCAGTAGGCAAGGGAACCCTGCATACAAATAATTTTTGTGTAAGAACTTTAAGAAAAGTTATTTGTGTGATTCATTTACTCTTCAACATAAAAACCAAGAAGTACAATGCTGATCTAAAAAAGTGATAATAACTCTGAACAACAAAGGATTTTTGGAAAAAAAAAAGTGCAACATTAAAATTACCAAGATTAATTGTCCACAGTACCATTGTGAAGTTCAGAGTGACTAAGTGTGATTAATAAGCCCAGAAACACTTGTCTGAAAAAGCCAAGTGATGAAACAGATAAAAAAAAAAAATGGTAATGAAAAAGTAGACAAAAACTACAAAAAACTGCAGGAGAGAGAAGCTACCACTAGTCCAAAAACAGTAAGAAACAAATTACATGGCAATGGATTACATGGAAGAAAGAACTTATTCATCAGTGCAAAAGAACATATAAAATGTCCCCAGATTTTATGGATAGAGTTCTATAGTGTGATGAAAGTAAAAAAAAAAGTTTCTTTATTCATCAGATGTTAAGTATAACTTGGGTCTGTAGAAGAGCAAGTGTTGTGTACCAATTTTTAAAGTTTAATCAAAAGGCTTTGTTCTATGACTGAATGACCTCAAAGGAAGTTGTTAACTGAAACTGATGGAGGGAATCATGAACAGATATTTATACAAAGACAATGAAAAAAAATAATAAATTTTCAGCAAAGAAACTGCTGGAGTATTTATATTTTCCAGTAAGACAGTGATGTAAATTACACCTCAAATTATGTAAAGGGATTTTTCACAAAGAAGTTGAAAATGCTGGAATGGCCTGCACAAAGCTCTAATGGTGACCATATACATTAAAATTATGAAAGTTTGATTATATGAATATAAATGTCAATATTCTGCAAATTAAAACAACAATTTTTATGTTGTAATAAACAATACATAATCAGAATATGAAAGTGAACATATTCACAACACTACTTTCCATATTGCATTTATTATACATGAAAACAACATCAAGTTATATACATTTTACAGGCATTAGACATCATTATTTGTAAATGTGCACACAAAGGGAGTAGATTCATTACAATCAGTGTATAAATTACAATGATAGGGGAAAAGCTCAAAGAAGTAAAAATATGGAAAACTTCATATAACAAAGAGTAAAAGACAACTATGCTACTGGAAGAGAATAGGTTTTCTAAAATTATATATTTTTTTTATTTCTTACAAAAAATTTTAATATTCTGGTAATGCTAAAATTCTGGCAATGAAAAAAGAATTTTTTGTACCTGTTATGAAAAAGAAAGCATTCAGCTTTTAAACATTCCTCAATTCCACTTAACGCTGTAACAAGCTATCCCCAAATCATCCTAATAAAGTATTTTAAAAGTATTAAAATAAACCATTCACAAAATTCAAATAAAACACTCAAAATGTTTTTTAATGCATACATTATACAATTACATTCAATAAAGATCCAGAATATAATTAATGCATGACACCTAAGCAGTAGAATTACCTAACATTTACTCAAGAAAATAAAACAATTGAGAATATCATACACAAAATGTCTATACAGAAAATTTCTTTTCTCCAAACAAGAGCATACACATCTCATACATTATGTTATTATCCAATTACCCTTAAAATAAAATCAGACTTGTTTTTTGTTTCATTTTTACGATATATATATCTTTGTTACCAAAGAATCTAGACCCAGAAAGAATCAGAGTAATAAAAAGTTCCTCCAAAGCTTACCAGTAACCACAGGACAACTATGAAAATAATTGACAAACAGTTTCACATTAAAAGCAGCACTCATCAGGATCACTTTAAGATTCTTGTACTTTGGCAACAGATCTCGTAAAGCAGTCAACAGAATATCACTGTATCTATCTCTTTCATGAACTTCATCCTATAATTTTTTAAAAAAGTTTCTTTATTGCTTGCAATAGAAATCATTACTATTATTCAAATATTAAACAGATTTATAAAATTAGCATTTGTAAATAAGTAAGTAAACAAATGGATAAATTCAAAGTTGTGCTTAAAATGGTGCATATTGTAAACATTCAATAAAAAATGTATAAAATTAAAGTGTGGGAAGCAATTGAATTTTCATAACTCTCAAAATGATCCAGTATGCTTGTAAATACAGTAAATAATAGTTTGTTCCCAGATATATTTTATACTAGACATGTAAACCGTTTGCAGAAAATGCTTATTTGTTGATATTGTTGAATGAAGAGTTAAAGAAAGATACGAAAAACATTTTTTTCAAGGTTGTCTCAAAAAGAGAATTATTAACAAAAAAAATTTAGCAGGTCATAATTTAAACTTCAATATAAAACCACAAAAGCATTTAACAAAACATTTAGAAAATGTAATATCTAGACTATTTTGAACAAAACAAAATTTTAAACTATAAACAATACAAAGGTCTGATATGCATAAAGGTAATAATTATGCAAATTTATGGTTAAAAAAAATCAAAACCAAATTAATATACTCCTGAACTCAGATCAACCAACAACAATTAACTGTTTACTTTTAAAAATATCTAAAAAGAAATGGATAGTCAAAATAACTACAAAACCATTAGTTTTAAAAATAGTTACTTACCACTATTATGTGTGTGACCATTCCAAGAGCACTATCTCCACCCATCAAAGTTCTAAGTAATACACCATTAGTGCAGAAAGTCAGAAGAGTACGTGGAGAAACTCTAGGGAAAAAACAACAAACAAGCTTATTGCTATAATATTTCTTAAAAGAAAACAACCCTTTTATCTGTTCATTTTTAAAGAAATCATAAAGTTATTTCTATGTTCTCAGAGACGACAGTCTGAAGTGATACAGATTTTAAGACTATTAATGGTATTCAGCATAAAACAAATAATTACCAAGAATATTTTTTCTTAGCCAAGATTTCAGATTAAAATATTTAATCTGATATTTTGGTGGGTTTAATAACACAGTGCTTCAAGTAAAAAGCAAAAGCTCTGATAAAAATTCACAATTTCTCATTGGGATATTGTCAAATTAGGTCATAGAAATATCAGAGCAAAACAAAAACACGAGGAAAAGAAAAGAAAAGAAAGTGAAAAAATAAAAATTAAGTATGGTGGATTTTCAAGCTGTTAAGTGCAGATAATTCTAGGTATAACCTATTCATATCAAATTGATTTAATAAACTCTGTATAATGATAAAACATGAATTCATCTCATGTAGTTTGGCTCAGCAAGTTTTGTTTCAGCAGGCACTGACAAAACTCAGACATCAACCATCATTTCTAACTGGAAAAATCAACCAAAATGCAAACTCTACTTTTTAAGTTACTCTTAACTTTGCCATTAAACACTGCTAAGACTGATAATTTTAGTTGTGTACATCCACTGTTGATGGACACATCTACAATGCATAAAATGCTTTAAAAAAATAAATATTGTAATTATGGCTGATTATGGGAGTTATAATTATGCAACTCAAAATAACAGATCACAAAAATATGATAAAGTAAATTACTTGCTCTCCAAACGTATTTGATATCCTACAGTTTGTCCAATTTTTTCTCCTCTTTCATTAGCAACACGTTCTGCAGTCGTAAGTGCTGCCAATCTCCTTGGTTGTGAGCAAAATATTCGACATGACTTTCTTTGCTTTTGACAATTATCTAGTATCATCTGAGGTACCTACATGTAAAATAATAGACAATTAACAAAAATCAAACTCATGGAAGAAAAAACTACTTGAAAATATGTATTTAAGCAATTACTTTCTGATTTATACAGCACAAAAAGTTTATAAAATGTTTAAAATACAACTCGTTCAATCTCAAAGAAAAAAACAATCTACCAATATTAAAATAACGAATACATAGAGTAAAGCTAGTTTGAGCATGTTATTTGTGTATCAAGAAATATTAGCACAGATATTTACTAAATTTATAGCAAAAAGCTTTAATTAGCATATTCACCATTAAGATTTTTTCTTTTTTTTTATAAAAAAAAAATACACATGAAATGTATATACAGCAGTTTTATGTCCATTTTTCAGGAGGATAACAGAATTTTTTACCTGTGTTGTTTTGCCTGAGCCAGTTCCACCAGCTATTAATGCCACTACATTATCCTCAAGTACCTGCAGAATTTCATTTTGTTTTTGGTAAATGGGCAATAATTCTTGAAAAGCTTTCATAGAAGAATCACCTTGCTTGGGTGGTATCTGGGGCACTCCATTATTCAATCTACCAACAGTAGTTTTCATAAAGTCTTTTCCCACTTAAAAATGAGTAAAAAATAAATAAAAACTTGTTTATTGACTAAACTATATTGCTAAGCAGTTCCAAAATCAATGAGTAAAACAATAATACAAGAAACTTCAAACTGTGAAGTATTTAAATATGAAATGTTTATCAATGTATATCAGTAGTATGTATGAAAATTTACCTAGCCAAAATCCTTCTACAAATGATTTTCATTTTTCTTCTGTACTAGACATACATATATTCAAACCAAATACAGTAGAACCTACGTTTTACGTACCCTGATTTTACGTTCCCTGGATTTTACGTCCTCGCCAAATGATCGATGACGTCATCTTTTTGGTCATTAAATGCATTATTAATACGTTTTTTCTTTGTGATTTTATGTATTAAAAAGTTTATAAAGGCTAATAAATGATTGTCTGAGTTTTATTTCACTATGAGTAATTTAAATAACGCTAATTAGATCGCAAAACAATGCATTCTATCACTGAACGTACTGTACAGTGTACTTGTTATCTCCGATGCTATTCTTGTTGTTTTCGTATAATGAGCGCGCATTGTCAAACATCAAACGATATGCCGCCTTGTGAATGAATGGGCTATCAGCGAGTCGCAACACGTGTAAAGGATATTCTCATATACAACTGTCAATTACGTCCAGGGTAGCCAATAGTCAGCTGATAACGCTGTGTTACAGACACAACATTTTCGTGCGAAACGTAAACATTAACTTCACACAACTTACATGATTAATAAACAATTAAGATCATTGCACTTCCTGTAATTAAAATCCATTGTTTTTCTATTTTAATAAATCGGTAGATAATTCATTCGCAATCATGGCTCCCGTGAGAAAGTGTCAAAGTGTTTCGATCGAAACTAAACTAAAGATAATTGCCGAAAGAAGGAAGGGTAAATCCAACCTTTTAGTTGCAATGCAATTTGGTTTGCCTAAGTCAACCGTATCCACCATCTGGGCGAAAAGGGAGGAATTGGAGAATTCGGTTTCAAAATGTGAGTTACCAAGTCTGTTTTTAGCTAAATCTTATTTGTCAAAAGCAACGTTTTCGAAGGTTGATGATGCGTGTTTTACGTGGATGACGCAGCAGCGAAGAAAGGGCGTACCGATATCTGGACCTCTTTTACAGGAGAAAGCTCTTCTTTTTGCCAAAGAGTTGTATCCCGACGGTCACTCAAGTTTTGAGGCCAGTAACGGATGGCTAGATGGTTTTAAGAAACGCCACGGTATCCATTCCTTATCAATGCAAGGCGAATCCTTATCAGCAGACGCCGACTCAATTGGAGCTTTCCAATCTGCATTAAAGAGGTTAATGGAATCAGAAAATTTAACCAGAGACCAGATTTTCAATGCTGACGAAACTGGTCTCTATTGGAAATTGATGCCCAGCCGCACCTTGGTTTTACACGGAGAGAAAACGGCAAAGAATTTCAAGACAGCTAAAGATCGAGTTACCCTTATGGGTTGTTCGAATGCGAGCGGAACCTGTAAGATTCCATTAACATTTATTCACAAGTCAGCTAAGCCACGATGCTTTAAAAACCAGAACATGGACCGCCTGCCAGTCGACTACTATAGTCAGAAGAACGCGTGGATGGATGCGGCAACATTCAAGAGATGGTTTTTTGAGAACTTTGTTCCCCGTGTTCGTGAATTTTGCCGAGAGAACAATGTCGAGGAAAAGATTGTGCTACTGTTAGATAATGCTCCAGCCCACCCTTCCGTTGAAGAACTAACGACAGAAGACGGATCATTTTTAGTAATGTTCCTTTCGTGTTGTATGTCAATTTAAAGGTCAACCTGGATTTTACGAATCCTACGTTTTACATCCGCCGTTCGGTCCCGTGCCGTACGTAAAACGTAGGTTCTACTGTACTCTAAATCATGCATCAGAAAATCTAATTAACTGAGTCGTGTTATTTTTATTCACAAGTTTTTCTTTGCAGTAAAGTGACACTGGGACAAAATTCCAAGATCAAAATGCTGTAGACCATGACCAATATAGTTGCAGTTTGATGACGAAGACTGTAATATACACAAGAGAGCCCTCACCAGATGGTAATTAAGTAATGCTCCAAACAAAATTCCAACACACCTAGTACAACTAAAACATTATACAAATTGACTGTCTTGTACAAGAATATACTCATTCTCCATGTATAATCAATTCATGTATCAAGGAAGAGAACAATAGCTGACACTGACAACATCAGATACTCATAGTAGCTTTCTAGTAAAATGCTGGCTAAAAGAAATATTATTGTCTTTTTCTCCTAACATAAATGCAAATCTTTCTAGACCATAATACACTTGGAAAAATGAGTAGTTATTGGCATACATTACCATCATCATCTAAAAATTTATCAGCCTTGGGAAGTAAATCTTGTCTTTCTTTGTTGCTAAGAGGATATTTCTGAATCAGATTTTGAATTTGCTGTTGGGAACTCTTCTCTAATTTTAAAGTGGTTATCTCCTGAACATGCTGACAAAAAATTTTCTTAGTTATTGTCATATGTCTGTTATTATTTTTCCTGAAAAGACAAAAAAATTTTTAACATTTTATAATATAATTAGCCACTGTTTTGATACTAAATAAATTCCAATAATGAAATATAAGCATTATCAGAACTTATCTAATTAATTGCTTCAGGTTTTTAAAATGTAGAATTATTTTTACATTAATCAATCAAAATATATTTTTAAAATTTTAAAAAGGATTTTAATTATTTTTGTAACAATATTTGAATAGCATCTAGTTATGAATCATAAAAGTAAAAATAAGGATTTTTAAAGCATGATGAAGTCAACACTAGTGGCATTTTCCTGATTCTGTCTTAACTTTTACCTCTTAAACACCTAAAAAATGTAATTTGCTTAACTTATTCAAGGAAGTAGAACATTAATACACAATCAAAAAGTAATAGCTTTAAAATATGTTTTTAATTAATGTTTTGAACCAGAAATTTCTTCCATATCTAAACAGAAAAGTTTCAGTAAATTTTCTGACTGATGGCAAAACCCACATTACTCAAACAGTGAAACTACATGTACATTATAGTAGTTTTGACAACAAGCCTGATGCTATAATAGTAGTCAGCTGAATTATAAAATAATTTTTCTGAAAGAATTTTTTTACCCTCTGCTCTTAGACTTTATTCCCAATTCTTCACAAAGTTTGTGTGTATATGCTCTCTCAGAAGCAGTGAGTGATGATGGCAATTCCAATTCTGAAATAAAAAAGATAGAGTAATATATCTTTGGTTAAAATTAATTTTTCAAATCAGTAACCAAGAAAATCCAATGTAAAAAAATTTAGAAAAATGTTTTTTTTATATAAAAAACTCAAATCAACAATTGTATTAATATTTATTACCAAAATTACAACATTGTCCATAAAGAATAAATATATAAAATTTTGATGCAAAAATGCATTTTAATTGTAAAAAAATTATTTACCTTTCAGACTTTCATTCGTTTTAAACTTTTCTAGAGCCAAATGAATTGCCATTTTAACTTCTTCACCGATACAAGCATCTTGCACTGGTCTTTGTGCTCTTTGTGAAGAATTATTATAATAGTGTGGTACACACTCCATGATTATTCTGAAAAAATAATGAACTAAAAACTATAAATCTTTCTTTAAAGCCATAGTTCAGTTAGTGAAAAAATAATTTGCTGTAGAAAACTATTTCTTAAATCTAATTTGTTAGATTTCCTTCCTCCCATCTTTCCCCTTTGGAATTATAAAACTTTACATTTCCATAGACTTGGATTTTATATACTAATAAACTAATGATTATGAATAAGATGCTAAATTTTATTTTCTTGAATGTACTGGGGACACTGTGTAAAGCTAACTTTGATATATTTTAGCTGATTCAGGCCAAAAATAAAATAAGAGTCTAAAATCCAAAACATCTAATTTCATGAATGGAAAGACATTCTAAAAAATGCCTTAGTTTAGGCACCAATGGGCATAAAACAAGCTGTTGGAATAGTTATTCATAATAAATATTCAATCCAATTTAAACATACCATTAGTGAAAATGGAGAGAGAATATGCATAGCTAACTTACTATCACAAGATAAAACATTTCTAAGATCTACTTATGTTCAAAACATACCAAAAATCTCAAAACTAACTTAGAAGTTAGAATCATACCATGAAGACAACATCAAATTAGCCAGACATTTTAATTGCATCCCCAAATGAGCTTAAAAGCAGAGACCAATAAATAATTATATTGGCATCTGCATGGTGTAACGAAACTACAGAGTTTTCACATACCATTTAACCTCACAGGTGCTTTAAAAAAATAGAGGCATCCACAGACTACTGCTGGAAATGAAAACTCTGCATCAAAAATTGTTTAAGGTTTCTGAAGCCATTACCATTTTGTCCCAAGTAGTACAAATGAACTAAAACATGTAGAAACATTTTGCGGATGTTATGTACAATAAATTTAACGTGACATCAGAATGTGTCCTTCAGATGTCAGATCAGGTTCATTCTAACAACTTATGGTCCATTTGATCACATTCTTTGTTACTGTCCAGTCCCCAGAACTCTTGCCAACAGGGATCATGAACACAAACTGGAGGGCAAGTCCATTTGGAAAGCAAAAGCAAGCTTTAAAATTTTTAAGATCTTCTTTCAAAATTAGTTGAGGTAATTGGAAAAACACCACTGTAATATTACCAAATTACTCTTGTCATGTGCATTCAATGTGGTACATTAAATGTGATAAACATAACAGCTTTTGTGAATACATCAAGACAGTGTACAGCATGTTTACACTTAATGCACATTACTGGCCACATGACTAACTTCATCTAAAAAGTAATTTCTCTGATATTAGACTAAACACCTTACCACTTTTGGTACAAAGTTAGTTACCTGTTGTATTGCTGAATATCACATCAAAGTTTAGGTTCTATAGTGCTTTTGCCAATGCAATTTCAAGGTTCCAAAGTCAAATACTCAATCAATTTTTTCCTTCTATCTATGCAACTTGTAAAGCATCATAGACACATCATTTTCTTTCTATGAAATTTTATGACTACACAGAAAATGTTCACTCTAGAAACCAAACTTGATACCTACAGCTTAATTAGTTATAAATTATGATTAAAGCCCTCATATAAAATGGGCTATAGCTCTTTTATTAATGAGTTAACACAAAATATTTTCCGGTATTTCATTTGACACTAATTACATATTTAAAAATAACCCAGAGACAAGACACATGGCAGAGAAATCTCCAGACAGTGGTAGAAAATGAGCCATTTACTCTTACAAAAAAAAAATTCCTCTTTTTTTTCATGTGAGAACTTATGATAAAGCTAACAGGATCTTCAAGAATATTAAAACTACTAAGATACTCATTTTTATAAATAAATTGATAATTTCATTAGAACAATTTTGTTGAATTTCATCCATGAGAACCATTTGAAACAAATTCATTATAGACAGATTTGCATACCAGTAACACACCGTTTCAGTGATGACAATACAAATAGCAATCCAAATTATTTAATTTAAAAACAAAATTTCTTTTGTTATGTGGTGTCTAATGAAAATGCTTTGCTGCTACAGGTAACTGAGACTGTAAATTTTAAAAAAAATGATATGATTCTTACCTACCATTTGGAACTACACAGAAGCCCTTTAAACAACAGGACTTTCTACTTAGATTATCAGAATCTTACTGATTGAAGTACTTCATTTAAAGGCATTATCAAAAATCAATACATTTTTTTTCACTTACATGCTTAGAAATTTTAGTTTTTGTATTAATAACTGTTATGGTGCTATTGTCATTTTCTAAGATCACAGTGACCCAGGAGACAATTGCACAATAATGAGTGGATCAGTGAGGCCAGAGGAATGGAGGTAGAGGTCCCCATTGTCCAAATAGCTCTGGGCCATGCAGATGTATAGCAACTAGTCTTCTGTACATTAAAAAAAAACCCTTGACCACCTAAAAAAAGAAGACACCCAAAAATTATGGCTGTTTGGACATGCTGTGCATCTGGGTCATTAAAAGAAATTATTAATTATAAGAAACTAATATTAAAAATCATCCAGATGCAGGAAGCCAAAAACTGTCCAAAGTGTAGGAACAAAATAAAGTGGTGCAAAGCCTCAAAGTTTCAGAACAGGTCTATCTGGCATTGTCAAAGAAATATGAAAACAGCAAAAATTTATCCAGACAAGATCGTAGTTTGATAAAAAAAATACTGATCTTTAGCATGAGAACATACTTATAGCAAAAAAAAAAAAATAAAAAGCATCCATGAGAAGACTGAAGTGAGGCAGCCAACAGTGACTGATTAGTCCAGTTTGTCAGTGTGCAACTACGTGCAGTGTGTATCTCAGCAGGGGTTGTCCAGAGACTAGGTGGGGCCCAAACATTGTGGCAGAGATAAATAAGAGCATGTTTGGCAAAAGAAAACATGAAGTGGGACAAGTGAGTGCAGGAAAATGGGTGTTTAGCGTGATAGTTAAGTGCAGACTATCCTGTTTCGCAGAGAACAAGATGACAAGCAAAGCAATGGTTTAGTCATCAATGTGGTACGTTGTCTTGAAGTACTAGACTCGCATTTTTGTTTTTGTTGTGCAAACACTTCGGTGATTCCTTTGCAAATTTTGTCCATGTTTGCCATGTTAATCATATGAAAGGAAAAAAAAAAAACTCGCTGTATTGATTTCCCTCCATCCTACAGTTGTCAGGTTGACTCTCCCCTTGACTTTACTTAAACTCCACATAGACGTCTGCATGCCATTCTACAGGTGCATCTCAAAAAATTACAACATCATGAAAGAGTTCATTTTTTTTCCATAATTTAATTCAAATAGTGAAACTTTCATATATTCTAGATTCATTACACATAAAGTGAAATATTTCAAGCCTTTTTTTGTTTTAATTTTGATGATTACGGCTTACAGCTGATGAAAATCAAAAATCCACTATCTCAAAATATTAGAATATTTCATAAGATCAATAAAAAAAAAAGGATTTATAATATGGAAATGTTGAACTTCTGAAAAGTATGTTCATTTATGCTCTCAATACTTGGTCAGGGCTCCTTTTGTACGAATCACTGCATCAATGCGGTGTGGCATGGAGGCGATCAGCCTGTGGCACAGCTGAGGTGTTATGGAAGCCCAGACTGCTTTGATAGCAGCCTTCAGCTGGTCTGTATTGTTAGGTCTGGTGTCTCTCATCTTTCTCTTGACAATACCACATAGATTTTCTGTGGGGTTCAGGTCAGGCGAGTTGGTTGGCCAATCAAGCACAGTAATACCATGGTCAGCAGCAAACCAGTTACTAGTAGTTTTGGCACTGTGGGCAGGTGCCAAGTCCTGCTGGAAAAGGAAATCAGCATCTCCATAAAGCTTGTCAGCAGACGGAAGCATGAAGTGCTCTAAAATCTCCTGGTAGACAGCTGCGTTGACTTTGGACTTGATAAAACACAGTGGACCAACACCAGCAGATGACATGGCAGCCCAAATCATCACTGACCATGGAAACTTCACAAAGGACTTCAAGCAACTTGGATTCTGTGCCCCTCCACTCTTCCTCCAAACTGTGGGACCTTGATTTCCAAATGAAATGCAAAATGTACTTTCATCTGAAAAGAGGACTTTGGACCACTGAGCAACGGTCCAGTTCTTTTTCTCCTTAGCCCAGGTAAGACGCTTCTGACATTGTCTCTGGTTCAGGAGTGGCTTGACACTAGGAATGCGACCCTTGTAGCCCATTTCCTGGACACGTCTGCACGTGGTGGCTCTTGATGCACTGACTCCAGCCTCAGTCCACTCCTTGTGAAGCTCCCCCAAGTGCTTGAAGTGGCTTTGCTTGACAATCCTCTCAAGGCTGCAGTCATCCCTCTTGCTTGTGCACCTTTTCCCTTCCAGTCAACCTTCCATGAATGTGCTTTGATACAGCACTCTGTGAACAGCCAGCCCTTTCAGCAATGACCTTCTGTGGCTTACCCTCCTTGTGGAGGGTGTCAATGAGTGTCTTCTGGACAACTGTCAAGTCGGCAGTCTTCCCAATGATTGTGGTTGTGTGTACTGAACCAGACTGAGAGATCCATGGTATTTATACTGTATAAATAGTGATTTACTCAAACTCGAAAAGGAATATTCTAATATTTTGAGATACGTTTTTTTCTATTTAGCTGTAGGCCGTAATTATCAACATTAAAATCTAAAAAAATGCTTGAAACATTTTAGTTTACCTGTAATGGGTCTGGAATATATACAATTTTCACTTTCTGAAATAAATACTGAACTCTCCCACGATATTCTAACTTTCTGAGACGCACCCGCATACCTCACAGGTGCTTCACTCAGATTCACAAAGTTAGTTTACCACCCACCACCCAACCAACACCTGACAATTTAATTTATTTTTTTCCGTCAGTCTATCCAAGCATGCTGATTGCCCCAACAGGTCAGCAGCAGTCAGACGTGCGTTCGCGCCACTCGCTTATGCACAGCGGACTGCTGCAAGCTTCACTTCACGCCAATTCTTCCCGAGGCAACCACCACCACCCCACCCCACCCCTGAACCTCCATGTCCATCGTTCTCGAAGACTAACATCGTTGATCCTCACCAAAACAGACCCCCCCCCACCCGTGTCCATTAGCTGGTCCCCACCATCATTACTCCTCCCTTACCTGTCAGCGACGGTAAAATATTAATATTATCCACTGGAATGTAGGAGAAAAAAAAAAAAAATCCGAACAGACAAATTAAGCGTATTAAATAAGTTGCATCTCGTTCAAAAATTTTAACAAAACTTAAGAGGGTTTTACCTGTAGCCGCCTTCTTTCCGACCGACCAGACTGTACGAGCCCGCCCTTGAGGTAGGTAGACTGGTCAGACGAGCCGTACGTATTTTCGGATCATTCGTTCTTAACTTGTGCTAGAATTGTTTTAATTATTTTAATTTTTTTAAAACGTTTTTTTTTTTTTACGGACTGGACATTTTTTTAAAATATTTTTTAACAAAAAGTACGAATTTTCGTGTTTTGATGTGCTGGCTTTCGCTTCTCGATATGACTAAGCCAAAATGGTTTCCGTTTTTAAGATTCTAACCGGCGGATTAAGCATATCCAAGCTTTTATTCTTTTCTGAGCTTGTCATCTGTCTGTCTCTCTCTCAATCCATTTATCCTGAAAGTTTGAGAACAACAGAAGGGAAGCCTTAAGAATAGTAGGCGGTGACTAGTAACACGCAAGACAGCCCATTTATAACCGCTACACTCCGGGATCACGCTAAAGCATGGCACTCGCCAGCCATATACTACACTCACTGGTTCTTCTTCTTAGGGTTTACCCAATAAAACAATAATTACCGTCTTCTGTAACAACGGCGTCATATGACACAGGCACACACACACAAGAGACAGACACAAAAACTAAGCGTACCAGAAAGAATAGAAATCGTGGTCAAAGGGATCATCAAAAAATGTTGTTTCAAAGTTGATGATGATTTCGGGAAAGCCGATGGAAAAACGTGTAGCATAGTCTGGTTTCGAAAAAGCAGTAATGATAAACAGGGTTCCGGCTTGTGTATAAGCTACTTAGTCAATAAGAAAACTTCCTGGATTGACCACCCAGAGAGCAATGAATGTTAACTACTTAATTTGAAGTTTAACATTCAAACAATATGTAGCCAGAATTATGAATTCACCTAAAACAAATTTATAGCCAATAAGTTCCTGGAACTTTTTCAAGACGATGACAGAAGGAGAATAGAGCTAAATACGGAGTCAATGAAAGCTGAGTTTTTTTCATAACTTACAGACCAGATTTAGAAATTAAAAAAAAAAAAAAAAACACTCATGTGGTGCATGCATGTTGCTAATGAAAAATATTACAAAATCTTAACATTTAGAAACAAAAATTCTGCAAATTTAAAATCAGGGTTCCTATTCCAATATCAAGAATTTAAAAAATTAAAATGAAATATTAAGACATCCATACAAATCATCTTTTTTATTGTCAGTGTTATATTCCATTCTAATTTTTAACATAGATACTGAGAGTCATAAAAAAATAAACTAACTAAAAAAAAAAGTTCAGCACTCAAGAATTTTTTTCATTATACATGGACCCAACAAAAATAAAGTGTCTAGCACAAGTGAAGATGTCACAGTATTCTGACATGAAAGTAAGGGATATTCACTTCTAAATGTGGATTGTCATGCTTGCATTTTTTGAGGCATTGAATGGTTAGTGATTGCTCCTGCAATACCCATCAGCTCAGCAACATTCTGCTTAAAACTGAGGAAACTAAGGCCAATCCAGCACCAAACAGTTTATTCAAAATGATCCAACTAACTAGCTGCATGAGTATGATCAGCTTCTTCAGTCTAATGAATTGTTATTCAAGAAAGCAGCATAGGTTACAATGCTGATGTGATGTCGCAGTTCAGGAAGAGGCAAAACTTAAAATGTCATCATATCATCTCTACTACTAAATGTATCCAAATCAAGGGGGGTTCTGAGTAAACCTTTGTTATTACCAATAAAAACTAGTGTTCTCCTGCAAAAATTGCTTTATAGCTGGATTCATCTGAAAACATCCACAATGACCTAATTTCAAAGATTAAGCTACACTGCCAAGCAATGTTGATGAAGCAGGATCTGACCATGGCAAGGATGTTGGCAACATATAGCTCATTTTAGAAGGCATTAACAGAGACAGTCATCTAATCATATGTTTATTGTTTCTTTTCAATTCTCTAGTGTATGCATTAGTTATTTTGTCAGTGGCATACAGTTAAATACAAAAATATACTCTCTTTATACAGAGTCAGACATGATTTCTGTTTAAAAACTTTCAAGACAATCAACACTTTTGTTGGGATTTTTAGAAAATGGCAATTATTCAATATTTACAAAATAATTAAACTTTCAATGCCTCTAGTAAAAAATAAACTTCACTGATTACTTGCCAGTGCTTGTGTCTTTGAATTATATGCCTGCTTGGGAAGTGAGCTCTCATCAAAATTCTACTTTAAAGAAAAAAATTGTTATAAAGAAAATAATTTTATCTGATATAAACAACTGGGATACATTTTTAAATACAATAAATAACATTAAATGAGGTTGATAATAATGTAAAGGAAAACAGCAGTAAACAAGGAAAGCACAAAATCCCACCAACTAAACTATTTCAAGCACAACCTACACTTATTCTACATTGACAAAATTTCTAAAATAAGTTTAATTTTGCTCTTTCTGGCCTTTCATATATTATAATTGAAATAAAACTTGCCCAAACATCATATCCATACATGAAACTTCGTTTTCATTACTACCCAAAATAGAATTGGTCATTCATTTCAATATAAGACCAAATCCCTATTCTGAGCATGTTGCTTATTTTTTCAAATGTTGGTCTTGTCAGGATGCTTGAGAAAAATAATTCAGTGCATCCATGAGAGATGTACTGCACACTACCTGGAAAGGAGAATTTGGCTTTGCTTCATCACTTAATCATCTGGTGGCTGGTTATCAATTCGTTTTGAATGATGTCACATCCTGTTCAGATTTGAAACTGCAAATTATGGAATATTTATTTATAAATATTTACAGCTAACACTGATTGAGTACAAAACTTCCATGCCATTAACATCTTTTTTCATAATATTCTGCATATCAATGTTTTTTGGGTTTTTTTTACTAAAATGCAGTTCTTAAAAAATAAAAAAAAAAAAAGGTAAATAGAAATTCCTAAATTTATTCCAATAGACAGCTGCATATAGAAAAAAATTTTAAAAAATACATTTTCATTTGTTACCAAGTCTTTCACTGTTGCTTACATTCATTTGTAGCACTGTCACTTGGTGAGATATGCCTGACTCTGGTCACTGGTGCCATTCTTCGACACATCTTTGTTGAATTTACTTTCTTCTTGACCGGTGTTGCTGGTACATTCTCGTTATTGCCTCTGGTATCTTCACAACCCACTCCGTTCAAGATGCAAACAGTCTTTTTTGAACTCTTTCCAGCAAACAACACCGAGGGACTCAGAGAGGACTTGTTTCCATCAGTTTCTACAACAGTCTGACCAGGCTTTTTGGTGTTCAAAGCCCGTGCTTCAATGTGCTGGGAATTTTTTCTGAGCTGCACTGAATCTAGAGGTATAGTCTCCAGTTTTGTTTTTGGAATATTCTTTTCAGCTTTAAGTTCACCTGTAAAAAGAAGAAAGAAAATGACAGCAAATACACTCTAAGAAAAGAAAGATCTTCGAGTAAAATCAATCCTTAAAGCCTGATTAAAAAAGGATCACCATCAGAATATTTATAATCTAACAGAAAAAAACTCATTAGTCAGGTAAAATAAAATTGGAGGATGACAATACACTCAATTTTAAAAAGCTTCTTTTTAAAAAAAAGGTAATTGAAATGCAACTCTGCCAAATTGAAAATCTTTGTTCGTTATTTTAACCAAGAATATTTATGACAAAATAATAAAGGTATTGTTTATTTTTAAATTGTTCTTGAGTACTATGCACAAGTGAAACAAGTAGACTCGTAGTTTTTAATAAAGTTGTTAATCTTTAAACAAAAATTTGAAATAACTTTTGAAATGTGACACAGTCTGCATAACTAAGTACTAATCTTCACTTTGGCGAGCAAGAAGACACCCAGTTTAAAATCTTGCGATACCACACTGTGCAGCAGTCTTTAACATACCGCTTAGACCTGATGATTTACTTTACTAACAGATGGAAAAGAAGAGGCCTAACTATATCTATTACAAAGAGATAAGAACTAATACCTTGATCAAACTTCATAAGCAGTTCATCAGTTTTTAGCATTGCCTTTATTGACAGTAAGCGGTATTTCTTTGTTTCCTCCTCATTTTCTTGCAGTTTTGAGGCGTACCACATCGTTTTGTTGCTTTCATCTAAGCACAGCAGTTCTTTATTCCGTAGCTCTAAAGTCAACTTTTCTATCTCCTCACTAACAAAAATAAATTAAAAAAAAAACAATCATGCAATTGATGTATGCAATAATGTCAAAATTGTTTCTCTGCTTCACCCAATTTACTGAAAACATTGACTCTGTTAATTTTCCAATCCTCCTTGATAAAAAAGCTGATAGAGGAAATTAGATTACTAAACTTTAATTTATATTTTAAAAATAATGTACATCCAATCATTGGATTTTAAACTCCGCTCAGCGGTACCTGTAACATTTATTGTGCCAGTAATGATAATCCAGTTTTCCAGCCCACATACTATACTAAAATGTTGAGGACAACACATAACAATAAAATTTAAAATCCCTCAGAAATGTGACACATCTGTCCTTAATTACAGCAGCTATCTCATTTTTATTCCAATCTCACAATGAACATATTATGAACCCACCCATGAATTTCTAATTCCATTTTGTCTTTTACAATACTAGTTGAACCTTAAAGTGGAATGGACCTTGTCTAAAAAGTTGTTGTTTTTTTTTTTAAATCTAACTAACAATGTTTATACTACCATAGATTCTGAATGCTTTAAAAAAAAATAATTTAATTAATTTTCAACAGTTTAAATTAGGCCCATAACCAATCAGTTGCAAAATTTGACATCTGAAAATAGTTTAAAAGTGTACCAATATCACTTAAAAATTTACAGAAACTAAAATGTTTCAGAAAACTTTATTACTTTCAACCAGAAACCCAAGTAATTTAATTTTTGCTCCTAATCCAAAAAATTAAAGGCAAAAAAGAATATTTAAGAAATCTGGACATGGACACGCACGCACACGCACAGTAAATTTAGTGTGGCAGCACCAATAGCTGAAATTTGACATGTAATATCCAAATGCAACAACTAAATTAGGATTGCATCATTTCCAGCTGATCATGTTATAGCCAGAGCAGTGCAGGCAAGGCAAACCAAAGTGTTCTGTGCATTTCAAGATTCCAAACATACACGAGCAGCAGGTGTACATCAAATTTTATTGGAAGTTAGTAAAAAAACAGCCACCAAAAGATGACACAGTACTATTCCATGCTACTACATTTGAATGGTTTTCTTGATTTATAGATGGTAAAACATTATTTGAAGATTATCCACTCTAGATGGCAAGAAACTTCACATACAGACAATTCAGTCAATCTTGTTTATGATTTGATTCATGCAAACAGATGAATGACTATCAAGAAGTTTCTGAAAATGTTAGCATTTTCTATGGCGTGTGTCAGTCAATTATTACAAATTTAGGAGTGGGATACGTCTCCGGCAAGTTTGCCTTCTCAATGATCAGCAAGACAAGCATCTCCTTGCATGCTTGGATTTAAAAAAAAAAAAAAAAAACCAGCAGCAAATGATCGGTGTTTCTTTAGAACATCCAGAAAAGTGGAAAAACAAAATGCGGACATTGCATCATGACAATGAACCAACACACGGCACTTTCGCTGCACCGGTTTTTGCACGCCACCATATTCACCAGACTTGGCACCACACACAGTTTGCTTGTTTTTTTTTTTCTTTTTCCCCAAAAATGAGGCAAATCATGAAGGAGGAGGAGATTTGATCATGTGTCCACTATTTTTTACAAATAGAGAAGCAGAGTACATAAGACTCCAAAAAAAAAAAAAAAAATACAAGAGGTGCTTCCAGAAATTGCAGAACTTCTAAAATGGGGGACATATTGTGAATACAAAGTACTTTACCATAGTAAATATTATGAAAACTGTTTATAGTATCATATTTTCCTGCTGCCTATAACTACCCCTACAATTTTGCACATCTTTGTTGTTCAAGCAGTCTGTAAGTTGACTAAGAACTGGTTTTTATCTTTTCTGAGACAATACTTCCTCAGAAAATTCCTTTCATTGATACATGGGAAAACAAGTTGTTCAGTTTTGTTAAAGAAAAGTCTTCTTGCATGCTGGTATCAACACATCAACTAATTTGACAATCTTCAATGAAATAGAGTTTAAAAAAAAAAAAAAGTAACATGTACTTACTTCTTGGTCTTTAGCAAAGAATTGAGAAAGCCAATGTAGTTTTTGTTAGATTTTTCACCAAATGTCTTCTTAATTTCCACTAACTGATTTAAAGATGTTTGCTTAATAATTAAAAAAAAAAGAAGAAGAAAGTGTTGTAGTCATATTATTAATTTATGTTCAAGTTTACATAAAAAAGACTTGTGGGGTAAATTTGCATTTAAAAACAATTTTAATTGCGGTACTTTCATTTTAAAAAGAAATTAGTAATACATTTGTCTAATTACAATTCTCTGTAATTAAATTTAAGTAAAAACAAATTTTTTTTAAAATGGTGGTACAAATGTTTGCAAGTGTTTTAAAAATCTAAAGCCATGACTACAAGTTTTGTACCACTCTAGAAATTTAACAGTATCTATCTATAAACCATGCTCTTGTATTTTGACATTGTACCCATGACCATCTCTAAATGCCTGCTTATGCATACTAATAAATGAGTCACTTTTCATCATGACTTAATGTCTTTACAGGAAATGTATTTTTGTTAGATTTAAAATTGTCACATTTTTAAATTTTAGTAATTTTTTCCCATTAAGTAGATGAAAAACTACAAAGATTTATGCACTTCAATATATTAACCTTACATAATTAGCTCTATAGAAAGTGAACAGGTTTTCCTAAATCTCTTCTTAGTATCAGTAAATATATTAAATTAGAGATCTAAAACAGAATCAGACTTTAAGGTAGATATCCCTTAAAATGCACAAACAAAAAGTAAATCAGTTAACAGATAAGCTTGTCAACTAAAATTTTAATTAGAAGTACATTATAAAAAACAATATTAATTACTTATATTTTTTAAGAATAGTTCTTTGCATATGTACCATAATGACTCCATCTTTATTTAAAGTTTTATTTTAAAAAATCAAATTTAAAAAAAACCTGAAATAACTTAAAAAATAAAATACAAATACAAACCTGCAATTTTAAAGGAGTTTTGAATGAGAAAATCTCAAATGTTCTCTTCAGATTTATCTTAATGTGTAACATTTCAGTAGAGATTAATAATATCAGTTTCATATAAAGAAAATGCTAAGTGTTTATAAAATATTCAGCATTACAAAGTCTCTGCATGTGTACTATCAAGGCAATGCCTCATATTTTTGCAAACATGACATCAAATTTACACATGCATTCTCCATGAAAAATGTATGCAGGGAAAAAAGTAATCAATATTGCTACATCATATGACCAGATTTTCCAATAGATCCATGTATACAATTTTTTTTTCTTTTAGTTATTTCAGCTTGCAAAAAAATCTTACTTCCCTTTAAAAATGGCATATGACATGGCATAGTAACAATACAAAATGAAGCACACGATAGAAATTGCTTCACATTACAAATAAACAATATCGAGCAGTATGTTATATTGATGTCTGATTATTTTCTTTAATATAAATTAAATGAAACAGATAAAGTAAGTAAAAGATTGTATACTAGATAAAAATGAACATCTCAGAATTTAATACTTAGAAGATTAAAGTAGTAATGCATCCTTAAATCACCATCATTATTATTTGTCATTCACTGAAGACAATTGCAATGGAAGACAACTATTATTTCATGGAAAAGAAAATAGTATTCAAGGACAAGAAGTAATTATAGTTTGTAAATGTAATTCTGATTTCTGCTGCATTATACTTGTAGGTGTATGCAACCCCATTGGCAATAAAATATACACAAAGTTCAAATGCTATCTAAGTATTAAAAGTAAACAAAATAATCAGTATTAAAATCAATAACAAAACTGAATCCAAATCTATTATAAGAAATTCTATCAGAACCATTGAGAGAGCAGCTTCATCAACTCGCAAATGCCAGAGATAGAGCTAAACAGTCATACTCACCTCAGACTTCTTGTAGCTATAAACTTTATCCTGCAGAGAGTTAACTTCATCCTGGGTTTGTATGAGTTTACACTGTAAATGCTGAACTAGTGCACTATTTGTTTCTACAGCATTCATTTGTAACATGGATACCATCTGTACCTGTAAATAGTTTTGAAAATCTAAAATTTCATCAGTGCATTAAACATCAAAAATGTCAGCTATATAATATTATTCTGAAGCATAGAAACTGGAAATCAGTATTTCACATTTTCTTTATAGGAGACATTCCTTCAGTCTATATGATATTTTTTTGCTACAGATATATGATGATTTCTGACTGGAGAGGAATTATAAACAATTTTTATTTCTAAATAAATATATACATTTTACATTATTTCTTTGTTTAGTTGATTTCTTAGGCATCTGGATGCTTTATAAATATATTGCTTGTAGTTTTTCAAAGATCTAATAAGCTATTTATTTGTCAACAATGTTCACAAAACATTTTTCAAACAGAAAAAAAAAAAAGACTTTCCTATTATCTTTCTTTAGTACATTTGATGAGGTTCCCCCTTATTCTTCTGTAACAAACATACTCATGCACTATTATTTCCTACAATCTTCTCTATTGATAGGCTCTGCAATCTTGCCAATCTTCTGCAACCTGGAAGCCATTAAGGCTCTGTGAATTACCAAGATAATGAGGATGATGATGCAGGATGCCAGCCCTGCTAGATGGATGCAGAGCAAGCACCTGGAAAAACCTTCCCATGTACACCACCATTCACATCAAGGAAGCAACCTACTAGAACTCTTCTGATTAGAAGTAGGAATTCCTCACAGATAGGCTGGTTCAGAAGAATGAGAAAAATGAGACCATTGGCTGCACACCAATACCAAGTGACAGAAATGTTTCAGCTTCCAAACACCTGTACTTTAACTCTTTTTTGCCAGTCATTAATCAAAGAATGACACCAATCCTCTCTTCCCTATGAACCAATGGATAAATCATCTGTTAATCCATCAGAAAAGTGGGAAGAATCTGCAGTTTTACATAATCTGATAAGGTCAATTCACTGACTTTATTGCAGAAGACCATATATATTTTTAATTTTTTAAAATTTTAAATGTAATAATTGCTGGTTAATACCTTTAGGTCATGGTGTTGTTGTCTCTCCAGCTCATACTTCTCCTTCAGAATGCTTAGCTGCTCCATTAATGATTTAATTTTCTTTTCAGCAGCTATACGACGATCTTCAACCTGAAAAAAATCAATCAACTTTAGCATAACAACAATTTGACTTAAAAACAATTAAAATTTCTTTTCAATCTAAATTACAATAAAAAATTGAGGTTAAAAAATTTTAAAAAAAAACAACAAACAAATGAATACTTTACAAAATGCATACCTCTTCATAGTAAATAATGCAAGCCAGTCAGCCAAAGATGTCCAAATTTGACTTTATTTTAAATTACTGGTCATTAAATATATTTTCTTACCAATTTATTTTAAACTTCTGTTTTACTGACTAGTTTTATACATTCAATAAAACTCTCAAAACCTACACAAATTCCAATAAAAAATTGAGAGAGATTACAAGTAAAAATCAAACTGAAAGTAGTTTTTGCTCTCTGTAGTTTAAACAATTCCTAGATAATTTATTGCTCTATCATATGAAACTAATATTTTTTTAAGGGGAGAATATACTTCAAATTAAACAAATAACAGAACAGCCCTGATCATCATAATATAAGAATTTTAAAATGTTATAAAATATATATTTTTTTAAAAATTTGATTTGACAGCCTCCATCTATAAAATCAGGTAAATTAAAAATTCATAAAGAATTTGTTCTACATAAAAACAACATGGAGCCGGCAAAGCTTAAATACATGTCATTACTTACTAAAAATGCAGGTATTTTCAGAAAACAAATGGAAAAATAATATATATGCATGTACACTTATAGAATTAACCAAACAATTATTACCACAAAATGGGTAACAAATCTATCACCCCCCTCCCAGTTAGAATACTCAACACAAGAGCATAGAGATGACTGTTATTTTTTAGCCACCAATAACAAACAGCCATTTTGTTTGATTATTTATAGTCTAGTCATTATGAATTTGTTATATTACAAGCACTATTTTACAAATGAAATTATTTTTAAAATTTACTTTTTAAAAAAAATATTTACACAAGATTTTTAACGTCAGGGTTTTATCTTTCCAAAAGAATTTACCAAGATGCATAAAAACAAAATATAAAAGTAAATGAAGAAAGGTAGTTTGTAAAGTGTGAAACAACAAAACACAATCAAATTTACCCTTCTTTCAATTTTTCAACATAAGCATGGTTTAATCTGTATCATCACATGTACACAACTGTGAAACCAAACATAAAAAAGTTAATACTATTAGTCTATAAAAAATACTAAAATTATAATACAACGAACAATTTTCCATATTGTACACAGAAAGGTTACTTTTACTTAGCTGTTCGTTCCACTATGTTTTTATTTTTAAAATTAATAAACAAAACATCTAGAATGATCATTTTGTAAAAATGAATTATTGATCCCAGTCTTATAGCGCATCAGCCAGAGCCCCTTGGTACCAGTCAGGGGAACAAATTGCTGTGAATATTTTCCGAAAGTCTAATATCTTTAGTTTCCAAAAATGTATGACTACTGATAAAATCAGAAATCTTTTTATTAAAACATAAAACATTTTTATATGTACCTTCATATATAAGAATGCTCTTTTTTGGCCTTAAAATTATCATATTAGTTACATTATACATTTTGGAAAACTCATGTAAAAATAATATTTTAAAATTTATTCCCCCCATACTGGTACCAAGAGGCATGTCTGGCTCATTGACTATACTGTAAACTGTATATTTTCCAAAGTGAATCAATTGTTTTATTATTTCAAAAGAGCCATCCTCACTGAAAATGTCTTCTTTCACTTCAAGATCCTTGTTTGTTTGGTTGTGACATGTCTTTAGCTGACACATCTCTGAGCACTTCAAGCCGTTGATCCTATAACAACCGTCTCCAGACTGTCATGACCTGCATTTGTGTGCCAGCAGTTTCAAAACAGAATTTAGCCCAGGACGACCTTCCATCCAGTCTATTCCAAGAGATTCCTGTTAACTGTCCAAGGTCCACCTAAGCCCCACAGGACTGAGAACACTGAATATGCTCTCCTTCCAGATTGCTGCCTGGTAGTCTGCTCTTTTTGAATTCTTGAACAACAAAATCAGAACGTGGGGGTAGCTGGTGAGATTACAGTTTATTCACCGTAAAGGCTTGGAGCCAGTACAGGTACATGTACATTGCATATATTCGGCCAATAAGAGGAAGGGGCAGCTGATAAGTGATTTTTTTTTAAAAATTCAGATATTGATGATATTGTTTAAATATTAATTTATGTATAATTTTAACAATATAATAAAATAATATATTCATTGAATAAATACATTTAATTGCTTTATAAAATATGAGCATTGTGTATCCTGATCTGCTATTGGCCGACTTCTCCCAAGTAGCAGGATTAACAGTCAATAAAAAATTAGTTTTCATGCGGTTTAGGTGGCTTCTGGTCTGTAGAATTGTACATTTTTAAGAATGTTATGGTTGGTATACAAGTGCAATTCCTTTGTATCATGTAGAAAAAACATCAGAGAATAGTTATGTATAGATTAGTGGTATGACTGACATAGGCCTAAAAGATTTAGTGCATCTTTTCAATCAAGTAATGCTATGATTTCATTCACTGTTCTACCAGGTGAGAGAACACCATCTCGGTGCCATTCCTCGGACCTCGGTAATAAATCCAAACGCATGGATGCAGTGAAAACTCTTTATGTATGTTGTGGTCTATTGTGTTTAGCATAAGTAGCTAGGTTATTTGTTAAGAACATACATGCATGTAAACTCAATGTTATGCATATCCTTTTGTAGGGATAAAATCCCTTCTTTTGAAAGAATGATACATAATGTACATGTATATAAAGAGAATTGGAGTCAATAATCTAGCCTAAACTAGCAAAAACTGTCATCTTTCATTGCTGTCATTTCCCTTTTCTTTATCTTGCCATTATCATAATTAGCCTATTTTATTACAATCATCATCAATTATTTTTCTTACCACAGAAAATAAAAGCTCTGATATCATAATTACTGTAATTGTCATCAGAGCAGCTGCTACAATATGTCATATTATCTCATATGAGATTCTGTGAGAAGTACATTTATAGACACTTGATTCAAATTTAAGCTTTTAATTTTCATAAATTAGGGATGTTTAAAAATGTTAATTGAAATAAACTCACTCACTCAAAAAAGGTATTGAGACATCTCAAAGAAGCTTGCTAAGCAAACATTTATTATCAATATCCACAAACACCATAATTATCAGAAGCCATCAATAAATAAAAAAAATTTTATGTTCAGAATAACTCTTCCCTTAAATTTGTTCTGATAAATGGATGATAGAAAGGCAAAATGATTGTCTGGAGCAGTCTACAGAAAGCAAAAGTTACAAATAGGAAAAATGATAAAAAGAAATTCTGTACCATCTTGCAGTTATGCAATACAAGATATACAAGAAGAAACTAAGCCAACTAATAAGATAGTAGAAATCATCTTAAGTGGAATTGATAATGGAGAAAAGGGCAACAGAATCATCAATATAGAAATGCTGGAGAGTGAAAGCATATACAAGGAGAATGAACTTTTGCCTGACAAAAATATTTTAAGTGACAACACTGGTAAGGTGGTCTGTTGTGCAGTTATTGATACAAAATAGATCTGTACATAAAACAAATGTAAAGTATCCTGCTAATGAAAATGGAAGAACATTTTCAGATGTATATTATACTCACGTTTTACAAAACAATGAAATGTGACAGAAACTGGCTAGACTATTCCAATTCATGCAATAGCGATTTTTAAAATTTTGTTAAATTATTTGGTAAACAAGAAAATCAAATAATTAACCATTTTGGTGCTTAATTAAATTTCAGGCTGGAAAGTTTTAATTATTCACCAAAAAATTTAATTAGGAATTTGATCAGAGAAGTTGCAAGGCTCTCAAAGATGTGAGAATATTCCTGCTTATCACAATAGAGAGAAAAGTTTTTTTGAAAGTGTGATAAATCTGCCGCTTTCAGCATCATAAGGGTTAAGGGGGAGATATTCAGATTAGCAACATACTTTCCTACACTTATTAAGACGTGTGTTGCTTTAAAAAAATGAATTGACTATAGATAAACAACTCCTCTTTGATACAGAAAAAGAACACTGGTATGCTGTAACAGAATGTACACTGCACATTATTATATTTATCTTTTAGATAAAATATAGTTTTTGTGGTTCCTCCAATAATTTGTTTGAGCCCGATAAATGGAAATTTTTTTTAAAATCTAAATAAGTATCAGCTAAATTAAATTTCACCTGGTAGTTTCTGAGCATATCAGGCACATGCAAAATAAAAAATATTAAGCAGTTTGTTCTGCATATTTAGGACATCAGATTCAAAATGAAATAACATTAATTTCAGAATAAATTAATGAATCCATTATACATGTCTAGAAAACTAATATATTTTTCTGTAATTCTTGATTGTACACCAGATGTAAGCCATACTGAACAAATGATGATAATCAGTTTTGTGGAAATAAATAATGGAAATAAGAGCCAAAATGAGTTTTGCACAATCACTGATTAACTGGAAAGGATTTAACTTTGTTTCAAAACGTTTGGAAGATTTAAACTTAAGTATTCATGACATCAGGGATCAGGGTTATGACAATGGCACTCACAAGCATGATAAGCATAATGGCTTACAAAAACAAATTTTAGATATCAATCAACAAGCTTTTTTGTACCTTGTGCTTCCCACAACCTAAACCTCATACAGCAGTGTGCAAAAGTCATGCATAAAAATGACTAGACTTAGAAAATGGGTTCTTATTTTGTAGAAATTAGTAACTATTGTATGTTTTCTGTTTTAATTGAAAGGTATTGGTGTCTTTAAACGATTTATAACACTAAGATCCATTTTGTAATTGCACAGTCAAAATTTAAATATTAATAAAATAATTTGCATGAAATCGGTGTGTGCAAAAGTGTTGCATAAACTACAAAAAATTAGAATATATATTTTGTGCTATAATAGTTTAGGATAGTAGAATATAAATATGAAAAACTGTCATTTTCCACTATTCTGATTCATTTTTGTTCAATATAGTGATGCTGAGAGCCTGATATTTGACCCCCAAACAGCGGACCACAATCGTTCGCATGAAAGAAGTTGGTGAAACCGAGTGGGTCATTGCGGATCATATCGGCTGCAATCAGTCGACGATATCTCACACCCTAAAACGTTGGAAAGCCGATGGGAGCCTAATTTCGAAAAACAGAGCTGGCAGACCACGGAAAACGACAGCTCGACAGGATTGCCTGATCACCCACATGTTGAACTTGGACCGATTCTGCACTTCCACCGACATCCAGACTGCCTTGTCAAGGCACCATGGGATCCAGTTGGCCTCGTGCACCATCAGATGGCGTTTGATCCACATGGGACTGTTTGGGAGATCAGTACAGAAGAAGCTGTTCATCAGTCTGGACAATCGTTGAAAGTGACTGCAGTGGGCTCACGACCATCTCCACTGGACCATGGCCCAGTGGTCCCGAGTGTTGTTTTCTGACAAAAGCAAATTCATGAAGGTCCACTTGATGGGTCGGATGTATGTTCGGCGATTGGTGTCCGAGAAATACCACCCTAGTTGCACTCGACTGATTCTGCAAGCAAGGGGAGATTCGGCCATGGTTTGGGGCTGTTTTCAGTCATCCAGTGTCGGTCCGTTGCATCAAATGGAGGGTCGAATGAATGCTCATGACTATGCTAAGATAGTCTCAGACATTGTTGAACCATGTGTGTGTGACCACATGCCCCTGACAGCCATCTATCAGCAGGACAACACCCCCATCCACACAGCTAGGAGTGTCAAGGCCTTGATGACAGAGTTGCGAATCCCCCTCCTCGACTGGCCGGCTCAAAGCCCGGATCTCAATCCCATCGAAAACATTTGGCACTCGATTAAACTCAGCGTTAGTGCCAAAAAACTGAAAAATAAAACCAGTTTGAAACGGAAAATCGAGGAAACCTGGTCAGAGTTCAGTAGTGACAATTGTCAGCATTTGGTAGCCAGCATGCCTCGTCGTTGTGAACAAGTTATCAAGAATTTCGGATATTCTACTCATTATTGATAGATCTGATCACTTTCTGCATAATTGGAATTGAATCTGAATTGATTAGACAGCTGTCTAGATTTTATGCACTTTTGCACACGTTGATTTGATGCAAATGATTTTCTAAAAATTATAACTTTTCTTACAATTAAACAATATGCTTGATATTATTGGAATACTTTAATGAACAAGGTTTGTTAACAACTGCTTTTGACAAAATGCGAGCTAATTTACAGGAAAAATTATTTTTATGCAATACTTTTGCACATTGCTGTAATAAATGATGTGGCAAAGATCACACTTGAAACTGTAGAATTTTTTAATGTTATGTAAGAATTATATGTATTTTTTCATCCTCAACTTGAAGATGGAATATCTTAAAAAGCATATTACAAAATTAACATTAGAACCAGTTTCAACAATCAGGCAGGAGAGTAGGATTGACACATAAAAATTAAGGTTTGAAATTGGAAAAATATATGATAATCTTACAGAATTAATGAATGGGAAAAATATAGATCTGGCCCCCTGCTACCAGAAACAAGGCATATAGCCACAAAAAACTAAGTTTTTGTGTTAAATCATAATATGGTATGAAATTTTGTTTAAAGTCAACATATTTAGCAAAATGCTGGAGCCAAAACTAGATATCAAAGCATGTGTTGATCTTTTAAACAATTTGGTTTATTTTTTTTTAACTGAAAAATGCTCAGATACAGGATTCCAAGAGTTTTTAACTTGTGGTAAAGATTTAGCAGCAATTACTGAAGTGGAACCAAACTTCCAAAACAGAAACGTTGTTTGTTGCATGAAGGAGGTTAAGCATTTAGACTATATACATGCTGACAAAGCTATTATTAATGGTTCACAAAGTAATTTCAAATTAATTTTTATTTTTAAATTTTGGACACAACTCTCAAATCACTGAATGGAAGATTTTTTAAGCAGCATAAATCAGAAAGACACTAGCAGTGATGAGAAAAAAGGAAATACTGCTAAGATTTAGTTATTCTTTCTGCTGATCATAAAAATGAAAACAACATTGATGCAATGAAACTGAAATTTTGCAGGATGTGGTGCTGATTGATATGACCCCATCAGCTTTCAAATTTCTCGTTGAAAAATGACTTGCATATAGTATTTCCAAATATGTTTGTCATTTTAAGAATTCTTTTAACATTACCAGTAGCAGCAGAAGATAGATCATTTTAAGTTTAAAATTATGAAAAATTATCTTAGATCAACAATGGCTCGAGACACTTAGCAATTTGGCAACCATTTCAATTGAACACAAGATTGCTGATAAGTTAGACACTCATCTACTAAAAAAAAATTTTCTGAATCAAAAGTCAAACATGCCAACATTTTATAAAGATTTTTAGTTATTTAGTGTTCCAAATACAGAATATAAGCAATAAATTTAACAAGCTTTTTGTTGAGATTAAATGACAAAATAATGCAATTTCAAAATATTTATTGGCAATATAGGATTTATAAATACATACCTGCTGAAAGCTATTTGATATTATTTTTTTATGAAAAAGAGTGAAGCAAGCAAAAAAATCTATCAATCCATCTATCTACAGCATCTCAATCAATACGGTAAGATTGATTCAGAGGTTGCAACAACTCTAATTCTTCTTCATCAACTGCCTGGCTCTGATGATCCCTTTCTGTCAAGCTGGATTGCTGCCAATAAAGTGATAACAATGGCTTTGCTATTTTTCTCTTTCTATTTAGGAGCCTAGTCATCAAACAATCTCAGAGAAGTGAAGCATTTCCTGCAATTTGGGTCATCGTGGCCTCTGGTGTGCACTAAATTCAATCAGCAAATGATCTTGGTAATATTAACCTGAATTTTACACTAAGCATGTAATGGAAGATTATTTCAGCATCAGAGAACAAAAAAGAGAAATAATTAAAAGAAACTTAATGTTTCCTACTCATAAATCAATACATCAGATTTCAACTATTTCATTTACATATTTATTGCAACAATTGTATAGCAAAACAACCAAATAAACCAATGTAATTAGGCCAACCAATAGGAAGAAATCATGCCAGTACCATACCATAATAACTATCACCTGTTTTAATAATATTTATACTGATAACATAACCAATAAATCATATAACAAACACAGAAATGTGACCATTATGTGACTATCACTATACATTTTCAAAATTCCTTACTTTATTTAGCATTTTCAACTGCTTTTTCTTGTAAATAACAACCTTATTGCCATTTTTATTTGATTTGATTTTAAATAGTTTATCTGGGATAATATATAAATAACAAAAGCCCACCATAACACATAGATTGAGGGATATCCTGTCAGAAAATGTTTATCTTTTTGTCCACCTCATTCATTTGAATTTAGTCACATCAGAGGCCATGAAAACAATTCAAAATGCAGAAAATGAACTGATGGCCAAGGCACTGCTAGACCCTGCTGGTGGAACTTACAGTGCCCCAGACCCCCTTCCCCCAACTGGAGGGAGAGGAAGCAAATCTGAATCTGCACATGGAGAAGTTAACAGGCATTATCTGGCCCTGCATTTGGTGAACAAATCTGGGGAAACATGTCATTCTTGTTTAGGTTGGTTGAATATTTCTTGTGTTACAGGTTTTTACTGAGCAATACACTTTTGCCTGCAAGGGAACTGTTAGTAGTACAGCTAGTTAAAAGAGTGTAAGAATGCCCCTGCAAACATCTGTTCCCCATTTTGTAAGAACCAGGTTGTATGTGTTTTAGTTCCAGATTTGAGAAACAAATTTGCCTGTATTTGTTCACATGAGCTGATAGCAAATAGAATCACAATATCATCTGCAGAAATTACTACAGCATCATTGCCATCATTAGCTGCATGATGTTCATGCAGCATATTTCATACATCAGCTTCTTCCTGACCTGTCTAGAGTTCAAGAACTTCTAGGCTGCTATCTGCTTTCAGTATGTAGCTTTTACTTCCACAGGTAACAAACAGTACTTTGTCTCCAAGCATTTATCCAGTGATTGTAACTGCATCCAGTCATTAGTCATGAAATGAAAATCATGAAAACCATACCAGGCTTGTTTTGTTGTTATAATTTGTCAGAAACTTCTTCCATTGACAAACAAAACAATATGTCCAGATGACACCTTACTGAACCATACTCAGACTTCAGTACTTCTTGATTATCTTTCCATATTCTTCATCTTCTGCTCCTGTAAACATCAAAGACATTATCAACTCTGTGGCTATGCATATCTTCATGCAGAACAGATGACAATGTTGATAAAACAATTTGTCCAAATGTCCTTTGATCATCTTTTGTCTGATGCACTAATGCCACCAACTACTGTCACAGAAGTTTAAGTATTGCTTCAGCTACAGATACATTTTTCTTTAACTCTTTGGTCTTGCACAAAATGTCCTTGTGAAATCCTTCCTTATTAGTGTAATCAATATTATCTTTGCAAAAATCATTCAATCAACTTTCAAAACCATTTATCCTACACTTGTTTTAATTTTCTTCACATTTCTGGACAGGTAAAAGGTGGCTTTCAGTTTTTGTTTCCTAAGGGTATCATGGAATTTGCCTATTGGTGGCTGGCTTATCAGACTCTTTTTGAACTGTTCATATGTAAAGAGTCCCACTTTTTGTGCTTTGAGATCAGCTGCAAATCCTCAACAGCAGCTGTGTCAGTTGACGGGCTGATAATGTCACAGGCATTACTGAAAATGATGCAATCCAATTATAATGTATTGACCACAACATCACCACTGCTTCATCTTTGGTTATCCTTGAGCTCTGCAGTTCTACATGATGCATATCAGATTTTGTCAAATTTATTTCACAAAACTGATATGGAAATGCTGACCAATAATCAGCTGTGAAGTAACACCTTGTTTCAAACTATACTTTTTCAAATCACCTGGTGTTTTGGTGTCTTTGTTTACTGTTTTTTCTTAGAACCATTTCCCAAGTATACTCAAAAAATTGTAAATGATATGAAAGTTTCTAGGTCTGATGACACTGCCTTGGTACAGAATTGATGCTTCCATATAATTTCAGCAACCTTTTCAAAAGGTGCCTGGTCGAATACTAAGAATATTTTTGCAATGTTCAGCTCGTACATTATCTGCTTGAGGATTTCTGATTCAGTTGCCATTGATAATTAGCAAGTAATACATACAATCACAATTAAACTCTATTCAAATATGCACTGTCATGCTAACCAGTTGATTCAATAGATCCACTTGTGAGAAGTAGATTTTTCATAAATGCCCATTGTTCTATATCCTGGTAGTTATGGAGTTAGGTGATAAATTGACCAGATCTAGCTTATGTCCAGAGCTGCAGGTTGGCAGGCTAGTTTCTTGTACAATTATACTCCTTCGTTGTTGTTTCTTCACTGCTGACAAACAAATCTGTTAATGGGAATCACACACTTCTGGTTGTATGATGATTGTGTGTTACTCAGTGACTACTTTCCTTTACCAGTAAAAGGTTCTTCAAGAACATTTATGTTGTCCCAAGCCAGAGTTGTGAACAGATGAAGGAATGCATTTTCAAAAAAGGCAACACTCTCAGATATAGAAACTAATTTTCAGCTTTCATTTTCTTCAATCTGTGAATATGAGATTTAACTGGTTCAGAGTTTGCATAAGTTCCACACTTCCTAACTATGCTTTCAGAGTTGCAGTTAAGAGAATATGCTTTGGTAGTTTTTGTTTTCTGAAGTTGTTGGCATAGATTAGATCTTAAGCAAATTATTCAACAAGCCACTAGATTTTATCTGTTGTCTTCTTTTGAGCTACTTATCTAGTAAAAAGTGAAGTTAAGAGAAGTTACAGTAGCAAAAGTATTGTCAAAGATGCTCTGGAGAGTGCATAGGGTAAATGAGGCCATGGTTTCAGTTACTTGTTCTGTTTAATGGACATTCTGATACAAAGTAGCAGCATCAACGGTACCGTTATCCCAAGATAAACTAAACCTCAGGGGATAAATTTCTTCAGCGAGTCTCCCTCTGTCATCAGGAAAGATGTGGAGCACATCCTCAAACTTGTTTTCCAAGTAAAGTTCCTGATGGATGTAATCCCTGTAGAAGTCATATATGAAACCAATATGATGTTGTTTATCTTGATGACCCATGGATTTTTAAGCAACTCTGTTCTTATAAACTTAGACAGTGAGCAGTAGGTTTCTACAAAATATGGAGTATCTTTGGTCAATTCAGACTATGCTGCAGTTTCCTTGGTTTCTTTTACATTGCATAAACTCTTTGTAACAAGATCTGTGATAATGAGCCTCAGCTGCCATAATGTCATGAGATACAATAACTAATATCCTAAAGAATTCTCTTTCTTTTTATATTTTGATTTTTCACAAAAGACAGAGCTTGTTATATGGTCTTGATGTTGAACTGCCTGTCTCTCAATGCATATACATTTTAGGCACCATTATGTCATTTTAAGAATGATCACTTACTGTGTCCCCTGACTAGTTTCAAATCAAAACCAAATGCCTCTTCATGTTAAATATACTTCTACATCGCCTGTGGAAAAATGACAGGCAATTCGCTTCTAGAATATTATGTACAATCATTAACAGACATTTGTGGTCTCTGATCTGTGTTGCTGGAAGTAAAATCTCCCAAAGAAAAATGTCCTCAGGTGATGAGACTTTGTTTATCTGACAGTGTATAATAGCGTTTTTTTTTATAGCCAAGATTAATTTACTATCTAATCGTTCTAGCCATTTTGTTACTTGTTATAACCCGAAAATAGAAAGATAGATTTCATATTTTATTTTGTCTTGATAGCAATGTTCAGAAAAAAAAAAGGAATAAATTTCAATTAATTTATTAAAATGATGTTACTGCTAACTGCATACGTACATCAAACTAACTCTATAGTATACCATAACAAAAAAAAAAAAACAAAACAAGATTATTGTTATGTTGGCATATTAGTGATATGACATTGTCCTTGTACAAAATTGAATGTCAGACTGGATGCAAAGTCCTGCTTTTATAGAAAGCTGCCAAATCCAAAGGTCTATCACACCTTTTCTGAGAGTAGAAGTACTGAACTTTCAAAAAAGGTGCCTGGAGAATTTACCCCTGAATTGCAAGCAAATGTTCAAAATTTTGCCTTTGCTAATAGACCATAAGAAATTGTTTTTATCAACATCATCATCATCATCATTAGAAAAACTAAAAAAAAAAAAAAGAAAAGAGTTTACCTTCTGCACTATTTGGAGCCAAAATTGGTGGGATTAATTTGGACCTACAAGATTCTCATCCATGCCAGTTGAAGATGTAAAAATCTGCACATCAACAATTTGTTACAATTGTTTTTCTTTTCTTTTTTTTAACTAATAATGTCATTTGCAGAACTAATCTAATGTATGTTTGGTTGAATGAAATTTCCAATCATTCTTCCTTGCATCTTGACCACAACACTAGGCTTGTTCAGTGTTGAGTTCCAAAGCCATGTGGATTGTATATCAGGCTAAAGTATTGGTCTAAAAAGTACATCAAAAGATTTATTAGCCAACAAGTTTGTAGAATCAAAACCAACTCCATCCACTTGTACTGTACAAAGATAGAAATGGCTGCTGCTAACATCTACTGAAATTAGTGATCAATACATACCTAAACAGTTATCCTCAGGATTACCCCCCAACTGATGATGGCAATATACAAAGATCACTGAAACCTGGATTCTCTCTAACTAGTTTTACTAACAAGATGGTGGGAAATACCTGAAATAATTATCCAGTCCTACAGATGGCACAGTACAGCCAAAATTTAAAATAAAAAGACGACCAATACATTCCAGCAGAATAAAAAAAATATTTTTATGAATTATTTAAATGATATGATAACTTACATCCGGTAATTTCTGCAGGGTTATTGCTATCTGGTTTGGTCAATGGATCTACAATTAATAATCCCCTCATATTGTCAATGTTTTTCCTCCTAACTCTTTCAATCCACAAAAGTAATAATTCTGCAGTTATCAAACCATTGCTTGGTGCTGCTGTCTTAACATTTGTAGGTAAAGATAACAAGTTCACACCACAGTTACCAAGTGTAGTACCATTCTCACCTTTGAAAACTATGAAAGCAGACTTTGTGCATTTGCTGTGACAGTAAATGCTAGTCATGCTTTTCCTTTTTAAAGTTCCAGTTATTTGAAATTCTATGGCTTTTTCTCCAAATAAACTTTGTATATATATATAAAACAAACCATTTGCTTAATCCATGTTCACAATATTATATATGAAAGGCTTCAGTAAAAAAACAACACTGCAAAATTCAAAATCTTTTATGTAATCCAATGGCATTTTCTGAACATTTGTAAGCCTTCAGCAAGAAACACAATGTCTTCTCTTCCACCTTGTAAGGTAGTCAGCAGATGCCATAAAATCTCTCAAATGCAACTGTCTGGCAATCTTATGCATTTTTCTTTGTAACATTCAGTAGAAAAATCACTGTATAGCTGCCCTCTCTAAATAAACCCACTCAAAGTCCAATTTACATCCTCTGACTTGGGTTCACATCCTAACTTTTTTTCTAGTTTTTTTTTCTTACCTTCACCCAATGTATGCAGTTTTAACTCGTCAAAGTTGTGGGTTCAGTGGCAGAACAGAATACAATACAATGCATACAGGCAGATGTTCAACAGATAAAATAAATGAGTGAAATATGATTAAAAATATTAATGATCAATTATGGTTATTCACACAGATAAATGTAAACATTTTCTTGATATTTTAATGTTTTGTTAAAAGTACTTCCATCTTAAATGCTTGTGATTTCTGTGATGTCTGGTTTTTTATTTTTTCTCTACAAAACTTTTAAACATTTGTTACAGGGTAGGGGAAAATACTATGTACTTTTAAGAATGCATACAAAACCTGTAGTATTTTAAAATGAGTCTCTCTCTTTAAAAACAGTAAAAACAAAATGAAAATGGTTAACATTTTAATGTTTATTTATTGAACCCTATATTGAACTACAAAATCCATTGATCACTGATGCATCTCACTGCTATCCAGGATGTTAAGCTATAACGGGTTGTAATTAATAAGTTTGCACATGCAAACTTCTTTTTATAGTAACATGGACTTGTTTTCATTATGAAAGTTACAACCCATTCTTTTCTGATATTTAATCATAGTTTTTCTTTTCTACCTGAAAACTATTTGTATCCTGAACCAAAAATCATATTTTGCAAATATTTGAAATTGAAATGTGGTTATTTATTTTCATTATTTTTTTTTGTCTTCAAGATGTAAATAAAAGGTTGGTAATCAAACCTCAGAGAAGAGAGAATTTCCTTTCATTGCTGATTTTGCTGCTGCTCCCACTGCATCATCAAGCTCTTCCTTCAATTTCTGAATTTCAAGGCGACTGTTCTATATGAAATAGAAGGAATATCATTAAAACAAGTACAGTATTAGTCTAAACACAAATTTAAAAATAAAAAAACAAGTACAATGTTATTCCATGAAAGTTTTAGGAAATACTATACCCATATTTAATTTCTACAAAGAAAACTTGCATGCAAGCATCAAGAAAATACCTAAAAATGACTAAGCTGCAAAAGAATTTATCCATCCACAAAGATAGGAAGATCCAAGAGATCATGCTAGAAATATGAAATTTAGTAATAAGTATAAATGCACATATTCCTTCAAATTCATTTGTATGGACATGCAAAACTTGATGCTGATATTATAAAAGACTACCTCAGTAAACTTCACAAGAAACTCTCCTATAATCCTTCTGTTTATTATTTTAACTAATTTTAGATCATTTCAACAAGCTGATTAAAAAGAATTTTACTCTCAGAAAATGACAGAACTGGTGGAAATTGCTGCTCTGTTGCTTAACCAAAATTCTCGAGTCTTTCTTTCCTAAATGTTTAATTTATTATTATAAACAGGATCTTCACTTGGTCTATAACTAATAGTAGTTTACTGATGGAAGAATATCAGTGATAATTGTATGAATCAATCATTTCACAGAACCTAAAACTGATTTCATCAATGTTTAATCAGTTGTCTTAAAAAAAAAAAAACAAAATCAATCAGAATTTAAACAACATGACTTGTTACTGATTGTTAATTAGTCAAGTTGGAACAAAACCATTTTACTGTCAACACCAAATAAACTTACTTGAGATGTCACTTGATAGAAATCAGTCATTTTCTGAAATTCTTCAATCTCTTGCTGTTTCCTAGAAAGCTGAGAGTTCAAGGAAATTATCTTTATTTCCAACTCCTTTTCTTTCATCTCCATTTTGATTAGACTGGACCTCAAACCTGTCTGGAATATCAGAATGGCTTGAGATAATATTCATAAATAGCTAAGCATTTCACTTGTAATAATTAGGTTTTGCTTGCCATAATGGCAGGCATGGAAAGAGTTAACTAAAATGAGAGGAATAAAATAATAAAGTTAAACTCACTTGGGAGTGAAAAGACGACTAGTTTAATGTAACTTAGTTGCCTTAATGCAGCTATAGTTTCTGAAAATTCTTGAATGCTTTGACCACAAGACATGCAATAAAAGAAAATCAAAACCATCGGTCAGACTGTTGTTTGGTAGTATCAACTGTCATCCACTGTAATGAAGTGAGAAACTTTTTTTTTTTAAATACTGGTCAAGAATAAGTATGATTAACCTACCAAAAAATAGTTACTATAACAGACGGTTGTTAAGACAGTACAAATTTTGATTCTGTTTAATGCACTGCTCCAGAAGACATGTGTAAAACAAGACAAGCTGGAACTAAAAGCTCATGAAATTGTTGTTATCCATAGCAACTAGAATGTTTGACTAATTCTTAGTTCCTGAATGTTACACAATTTAAGCAAGTATTAAAGCTCTGGTGGCATCTTTTAATGGATAATTATTTTGATAACACATTCAACAATAACTAAATGGTAAAAGTCCATGAGATGACTATCTGAGACAGATACACCTTCATATCAAATTAGCATTTATAAAATACAATGAGGGAGGAGAAAAAAAATCACAGTTTTTTAATCTTTGTATATTAAATAAGAACATTTACCCTTTTTATTTAATTCAGACAATACTTTCCATAATATTTAGAGGATGGCATTAAAGTTTATTACACACACAGCCCACAGTCTTATTAAATTTTAAGGGTGTTGGTTAAAGAAAAATAAAATTTTTAATGCAATTCATAAGTGAATATTTGCAGTTGACAGTGGAATATAGAGTGAACATGTGAAAATATGGATTCAGCAATACCACACCTAACTGTCATTCCATGTGCAGTCAACCAATTTTTCCAGATATTTCCCAGGTGACAGTCTCAGATTTTGATGATTTAAAACATAGTTATCTTTACAAAATAAGCAATGAAGAACTTTACCAGCTTAGTCTGACTCCATCTTTAAATATGGTCATCTAAAGGTAGGTAGAGGTAGCAACCTTGTAACTCAGTAACTATCACCCCATTTATCCATTTTTAATGTCACATTTAATAAACTAATATAAGTGTGATCTTTAAGTTATCTATATGGTTAATTGTTATTTAAATTATGGCTTAGTTGTTGACACACAAAGTTAAATGTTGACAAATTTTTCAAAAGCTATACCCTGAATACTACTGCATAAAAACTCTTCATATTTAGCAGATGCTATCTCTAGGTATAGATAAATGTACATGTTGAAGATCATAGTTGCAGCTAAAATATTTGGAATTATTGGACCAGGTGACTATGTGGGCAATGTATTTACACAGCTAAAGTCCTTGAATTTCTCATGATAGACAGATCACATCTAACCAAGTTTAGAGTTTTCTTTAAATATTGAATGCAGAAAAGTGTGTCCAAATCTTACATCCCATCATATATTGCCAATAAAAATTGCAATCTCATTCCCACTGCAAATTCTTATCAAAAAAGTAAATACAATGAGCAATTTTTCTTTTTCAGTAATTTGACAAATGTGCACGATAAGCATTTTGTATTATTCTATTTGTATTAAAACTCAATTTCCAATCCTTGGCCTTGTATTACCAATCTATAAATAGTCATGTTGCTTGTCCAGTTATAATGTCAAGGTCAACTAGATCTGGGAAAGTTATATCACATCTTGCAGTGTGTCATGTGCAGCATCAATATTTTGGTTTTACAAGATCTAATCCCAATCAAGAAAGTATGACTAAATTTCATCAATTTTCAAAAAATGCAGAGAGAGAGAGAGAGAGAGAGGGGCCAAATTTCCATAATATTGCATTAAAACAACTGTTAGCTTTAAAAAAACAAAACAAACATTCTGATGAATAGTTTGAAAACTAAAAGTTGTAAACCCAAATATTTTGGTTTGATTATCAAGTATATCATATAACAGTTCTTCTAAGGTTTGCTTAAAATTCCAGATTTGCACATTTCTTACATGACTTAAGATAGCTAACCAAAATTTTGCCTTATCAGAATTTTCCATTAAAATTCTCAGTGATTAGACCAAACTTCCTCTCTCAAAAAAACCCTTAGAAGTTCACTGATTAGATCAACTAATACAGTTACAAACATTTTCATTTAGTAGAGCTTTCTGCTGCTGGTCACTGAAATCATTATCCACAAAGCTTTGAGATATGTTCACAACATTCTCCTGTTCTTTAACCAGTTCCTGCAGCTTAGTTAAAGTTTTATGCAGTTCCTTCTCATTTTCCTGGCTTTGTTCCAAATCTTCATTCAGTTGTTCATTCTAAAACATAATTAGAAAAAACACATTAGCTTAACAAAACTATCTGAATGCAAATTAAACACATCCCAACAGTAAATATTATACTATGCAGCATAATCAACAAGTTAAGCAATTCACTTTAACCTTGCTAAAAGCACAAACCAAATAAACATAAGAACTACCACTGGGCAGTACATGTGTTTAACCTTCTGTATACCACCTGTGGTGCATGCACTCAAATCTGTATTACTCAGTGCAGGTCAAGCCACAGGAGCTGTGACACATACACACAATACCTTCCTCCTCAATATAACCTTTTGTAATGACCAGTTCTCCCTATCTTGTTCCAGCCACATGTTCTGACATTTTGCATCAACCCAGATACCAACCAGTTCTGGGTTGGGGCAATAGGAAAGCAAAAACTGACATGATACACAAAAGGTTAAAAAAATAATATAACTTTTATAAATCCTAAATTTAACTTTGCATACTTAAAGATGAATAATGGTGAATAACGAAAGACATTTACTGAAAGAAAAAATAATTTTGTGTGTGCCTATCTCTTTAGAAGAACCAAACCACTCTTTGATACTACTACTGATATGGAGCCTGCTTCAGTATCAAAGGATGCTGAAAAAGCAATAGCACAAACTGGAAAAGCCACCTTGACTTGACAGCATATTAGAAGACTTGATCTGTACCAATGGACCAATGTATATTAAACTTCACCTACTGGCAGAAGGCTTGGAAGTATTGGGAATTTATAGTCCTAAGTAAAGTTGATGACCAAATGCAGTATAGTTAGCTTCATCAATTTATTATTCCACTGAAAATGAATGCAGAAGATTTTGCTGTAGATTCCAAAGCAAGCTAGTTGGCTTTAGAACAGGTGGTGGAATACAAATCATTTTTTAGAAAATCAACTCACTTTTAAAGAAAGCATTCATCATATTTATAGTCAAGCATATTTGGCAAAAAGTATCATGAGAGAAGTTGAACTACAGATATTCAAAGTGAATAGTGGTAGTTATGTGGTGTTAAATCTGCCAATAATACCAGTGTGTGCAACAAGCTTGTATAATGACTATGATCATATGATAAATATGAGTAAATGAAGCTGGAAGATGAAGGTGTCTAAAGCTCAATGCAAATAAACCAAATTCACAATGGTAGTACCAATGAACAGTGGACAAAAGTGTTGGTAAAAAACTATAGTACATAAAAAACTAAGCAACTAACAAGTTGTAAGTTACAGACCAGCTAAGGCCACTTGTACAACTAAAATAAAAAATAGAAATTCCTATTACACATCATTGCTGTGTATGGTCATGATTAGATCTGAAAGTTTGCATTTTCATTGTGTAACACAAAGGTATAAATTCAAATAATGTGGAATCATCTGGATGTTTCTGATAGGTATCTAGAGAAAACTTAAATCCTTGGTTGATATTGGTTTCTTCTTCTTGTCAAACCCTCTCCTGACTTTCAAAGTACAAGAAAATCTGACAGCAGTAGGCTAGAAATCGGGAGGTGGTGATGAGCGTTAGCCCTGGTGACCAAGCAAGTTATCTAGGTACATTTGATAGCTCTTAAACGATGATCAAGGTGCAAGCCAGTCCCATGACTGAGCAAAACCCATAACTGTATGAAGAAAATGAGCAAAAAAGAAACAATGCCAAGGAGAGATGTCAAACCAAGCTGGCACTGACTGGGATTCAAACTTGAGCTCCTCATCCATGGCAGGCTGTTGCTCAATGCTCAAGATCATCTGCCACTTCAAAAATATTCAAATATATGTACAATGCTCTGATAAGTTCTAATAAAATTTTTGTGAGAACTTACCCATTTTCTAAGTTCAGTTGCTTCCTTGAGGAATTTTGCTTCTAAATCCACTTTTTGTTTTGCAATATCATCCTTATAATGAGCTATTTCCTCAATGTAGGCTGATTCCATTAGAATCTTATTTTTCAACTGCATTTCCTGAGAATGCAACTTTGATTTTAATATCTGAAATTATTTTAAAAATGAAAATTGTGAAGATGACAATTTTCTTCTAAGATTTGTAATAAGTACAGTATTTAAATGACAAATGATTTTTATAAAGGTGAAAAATGGTGGTTAGATATACATTAAATGCTGCTTTGGCCAACAAATACAGAAATTTCACAAACCATCCAGTCACAAAGATCAGTTATCACCACACAGAAAAACAGACTTATCTGATCTTTGAGTTATCAGACTATGCTTTAAATATGGGATTTAGGATTAAACACTAAACAGTTTGCCAGAGACATTAATAAGACCTGCTGCTTGTTGAATCTGCTAATAATAAAATCCTTCTGTTCACTATATATAAAAATTAAATTGTCAAATTAATTAAGGAACAAAAAAATTGTAGTAGATATTAAGGTATGAAAAAGAAAATAGCAGACCAATTTTTTGGATAAATTTACTATTATCATCATTTTAATATAATTTCAAGACTAAATTGAATCAACAAATAAAAAAACTTAAATTTTTTTTTAAATTAAAATCTTTGAAAACCAAAATATTGGTGTGAAATATTTAAAGTCACAATTCACTGAATAACAAGTATTAAAATTACTGTTACTCATCTCTATATTTCTAGGCAAACATACAATAATAGCATTATCACACCTGAAGTAAAGATATGTACACATTCAAAAAATCATGTATCTTTGGCATACAATTAGTAAATGTACAAAGCTCAGATTTAACAATAATACTAATATCTAGAAGGGCTAAAAGTCAACTTACTTTTTTCTATTTTAATTAACAGATAACTTTATCCTTGACAAGATTAATATTACACTGCCAACCACCAATTTACATAAAGCAGGCTGCCAAACAAACACATCACAAACTGATTTTGTTCTCAGACATTTTGAGATTAAAGAGCTCTAACTCATAGCTAATAAATAACGCCTGTACATTTTGAACATTCACAAATGTTTTCCCACCATTTTTTTTTTAAATTTTATTTTCACAAACTGAAGCCAACCCTGCTCATTAGCCTCATCTAATTTGGTAAACAAATATTAAGAATTTAATGCATAAGGTCACTACATAACAAATGACAAGAAAAAACAACCTAAAGCTATTTTACAAATGTCTACATCATCACAAAATGTAACATCCAATGAAATCTAAGTTTTCCATCATAAGGAAAACAACAATTCTTTAAAAAAAAAGAAGAATGCTACATCATTGATATATTGAGCATATGAACATTAATAATACATATGAAAATTGTTTGTACATTTACCTCAATAATTTCCAAATTTTCATTACTGAGCATATCAGTCCTAGTTTTCAGGTTGTTATTTTCTTCCAACAGAACCATTCTGATTTCTTCAAACTGTTGCACATTTCTTTGTGCCTCTTCCAGTTTTTTCTCCAGCATCTTTATAGTATCCGCATACCCATCTTCCTTCAGCTCATGTGGATGTGATGCTGTTGTTAACTCCCCTGACATTGTTCTACAGTAAGAAATATGGTGTCAAATAAGAGTATTTCAAATAACTGACAACGAAGCCCTTTGTCACACTAGCAATCATTAAGAAACTCGCTATTGTGAGCAGGTTTCTCCAATAATCTGGCTCATAAGCACACTTTATGTAAACTTAGTTATCACAAATACAATTATAAGAAATACTAGATGGAAAAAAAAAATCTAGAGAATAACAGAAGCAAGTTTGTGTCCAAGCCTCACTTGAGCAAAATTGAGTGACTTTTCAGCTTTATACCAAAGTTAATAGGTAACAAAATATTCATGATGGTAGTTCACATTTTCAGTTTTTAAGATACACTCAATGATGTCATGTTCCTTGACCTAGACTTTAAAAATAAAATTGGAAAATAATAAATAAAATGTATTAGCAAAATTTTTTCCTGAAACCATCTTGAATTTCTTCATTAATCTCTAACTGGGATGGTGCACAGAATCTAAAACGAGTTTCTACCTGCTGCTAATAATTTAAAAAAAAAACTTTCACATTGCACTGCTACAGAACTCTACATGTGGTAGAACTCAAGCTGCCTGATTGAGAAATTCTTTGTTTCAGAAAAAAATACATGTTAGAAGTAGTCATTTAATATAATTGAAAATCTGTAAAGTGATGGATACTGTCCAGAAATTTGGCAGAGTTGAGTTGACAGTGGTTGTTAAGGGGAAAATACATTTATCATGTTGTTGGCTAACTTAATGGCAGCTCTCACTAGGAGTGTTTATCTTCTATCGTCCATTGTCAGATAATTTGATGTCTAAAGTCTTTGTTGTTTGCTGGCTGTGTACCAGTGCTATGTAAGTTCAGCCTACACTCTGTACTCTTACAATAAAATCTCATACTGCATTTCTAATTTTGTTAAAATTACCACATCTTTTAAAATTTATTTATTAATCACTAAGGTGAGACAATAGATTTCAGAAGCTCTCAGTTATTAGATTATGCCTATTTGCTAGAAAAGTAAATAAAGTATTTTTCAATATTCGAATGACTCTAAAAGGCTTCTCTTTTGAAGGATGCTATTCACCAAAATCTTGCTGGTACAGTGTGATAGAAGCCAATGTGCTTGATCATTTAAGTCTAATGAATATCTGCAGCAATCACTGAAACTGTTTCATAAATCATACTCTTCCCCCCAAAAGTATCTTTTTTAAAAAAAAGTAACATCTTGTGACCCACACCTCAGTAGTTAAAGAAATTCAGCAAGTGATTGTTTTCAAAAAATGTCTCCAAGCAATTTTATTGCTGTGAAAAGTAGCAATTTTATTGATCATGGTACTAATTATGATCTAAGTTTGTATGAGACTTCTAAAACATATCATCAGCACTCAGTATGGCCACATTTTGCTATAGCACAAATATGGAGACTGGCATGTACATTATATCCTGATTGGGAAAACATTGTTCTACTCTGCTGCACTGATGTGGAAAGCTGCTAACAAGTCATTATAATTCACTCTAAGACTATTCAAACATGCTCAATAAGGATATGGTCAAAAGATCTGGGACTGGTTAATTGAGCATAATATATTGTTTTGCCTTGAAAGTTTGTCGGCCTGTATGCGCATTAGAGAGTAGGGCATTGTTATGCTAGAATGAGTAGTCTACATCAGTGTAAAAAAAGAAAGGTGTTCTTAGTGCCGGGCTGTCAGGTTCTGGCTGGTAACCAATGACTGACTGAAAAAAATTAGCATTCAAAGCAGCTTATAGTATGTTATGCTGCCACTGCTAAACCTGTTGCACTCTTAAAAATGTAATAGTCTGAAAACCAGTCATGTGGTTGATGGAAAAATCAAACCTGCCATGATTCATGAGCATGTGAAGTTCATGGAGCATCTGAGACATCATCAAAGTTTGTCGAACATGGAGAAACACTGCTAGCATATATGACTGCATAATCAGATAACTTGGAACGAAAATCTCGTTTTTTTTTTTTGGTTTTTCCTAGTTGTTAAAACATTTTGATTTTGTAGCATCCTAAATATTGCAAAGTTTCAAATTTAAAAAAAAAAAAAATAAATAACGTACACTATCAAAATTGTGTTATCACCTCATAAAATTATGCTAACATGTCATGACAGATGGTGTTTCACGACAGAACCCACTGCAATATCTGTAACTGAGTTAGTGCTTTTTTTGTCACTGATGATGATGATGATGATGTGCTGTAGTTCAAACCCCATCGTCAGCCTTAGCTGTCCTCAGTACCTTGAGACACTGAAAACGGATGTTATAAAACTCTGCCACACACACACACACACAAAACAACAACACCACCAGAGACTGCACAATGACAGTAAACTTTTACCACGAATTACAACATTTTCAGACTCCTCTTGGGGCAGATACCTGATGACGGGGTTTAAAGATGGATTTATTCCAGACAAATCATATTTCTCCCCCCCCCCCATCTTTTTTTAAAATTCGCTTTGAAAAAAAAAGAACGTGAAACAGGTGAGAGAGAGACACAAAATAGCTGGCCAACTCTGAGATATTACGTGTTCCAAGTTCCTTCCTCTGTAACACACGAGGGAGGGAGGGGGGGTGGTAGTGCTGGACCTATACCGTACCTGCACAATTTCGTGTATTAGTAACGGGTAAATAAATGACCGGTCCCTCAGTCTATAGCTGCCCGCTATCATCACCACCACCACCATCATCAAACAGCTATAAAATAGCTTTCAAGCTTAGAAAAAAAAATAAAGCTTATGTCTCTTACCTCGGTTAAAGACCACTTTCCAAATCAGGTATCAAAGTATCGAACAAACGGCATTAATCCTTGAGAGAGATTTTATAATATCCGCCAACAGGAACGATTTGTCTAACGAACGGAAGTAGTTTTTTTTTTTTTTTCGTTCCTGCACATGCGCGGTAGCGGACTTTGGTGGGCAAATGGCTTCCGTTATTAATGCTTAAGCTTCATTCTTAAGAACTTTAAATTTACCTAGTTTTTATTCCGCTGGAAATACCAAGTTAAAAAAAGAAAAAAAAAACGTTTTGAAATTCAAACGATTAAAAAAAAAAAATTTTTTTTGAAAAACTTTAGTTATTATCCATTTATTGTTTTTTTTTGTTAAATTTTTAAACTATCCACTATATTTTCTCTCAACTCGCCAAATACCTTCATGAGATCACTCACCACCAGGTACTTTCATCACTCATGTCGAGCACTGACTTTCACCACAAATTATTTTATGGAGTAAATGATAAAAAAATTTTCCTGAATCACAAAAGATGGACCTTTTTTTAAACCCTTAGCCAGCCAGAAACTCTTTTCTTTCCATCTTTTTAAACTCCCAGCCAAACTATTTTAAAATTTAAAAAAAAAAAAAAATTTTCACCGCTATCCATAAATTATATTGTCTCAGAGGTAGTAATCAGGAGAAATAGCAGAGCCGAGCAGGCAAGCTTTCACAAGTATGCAATTGCCATTTTAAAGGTTATCAATATTCCGCAGGACCTGAGATTTGTGAACACAATGATATCAAGCTATTCCTATCTTCACGATAATAAAGCAGCCAATAAATTACAGGATATTAAAGAGGCACCAATAACTGAGCAACCAGCTGCTATGGACAACAGCAAGAAAAAGTCTCGGCTGACCAACTAGCCCAAGATGATGACTGATCTTAAACAACATCGGGAAGTTTTCAACAACAAAATAAAACTCATTACTCCATATCTGATGTTATAATGGTAACTAGATCTACAAATATTGTTGTAAGCTATGTAGCTAAGTTTGAAGATGTGATGCACTACCACACTAGATGGAGGGTTGCTTTTTATAGCCCTAATGAAACTATGAAAAAAACTATACCATTCTCCATCTGACTCAAGTTTTATGTATAGGTAGAACCCCTGTTATGTATGCCTGTATCCTTTGATTTAATGACCCAAATCTCTACACAAAAAAGTTTAACCTTCATCATTTTACCAATGCACTAGTTGTAAAATTGAGGTTGACTAGACTAATAATGAAATTGATCAAGCAAGAGTTGTCAGCAAAATGCATCTTATTTTGAGTTATTGGGATATGAATTTATTCAAAGTTCTGGTAGCCCCAAATGGGAGTCATAACTTTTGTAAGCAAGTTTTATCCTAGCTCTATTTCAGAAAAAGAGATTGTTAAACAAATGGTTCTTGGGGATTTAATCTTGGCAAAAGGCTTTTTGATCCAGGAAATTGTTCTAAATGGTAAGTCTGTCAATATTTTCCTTTTCTTGAACATGGGAAATTCACAGATTGAAGTTAAGGCCTCCAAATCCATTGCAAGGTATCTATTCATGTTGAAAGTGTGAATGCTGGACTAATTTTAAAATCCTTATTTTTGTACCCATTAAAATATCATGCTGGCAAAGCATTTCAACCCTGTGCAATTCTAATCAATCTACAACTTCCTTTAATTGAAGATGGTAGTGAAAACAAATTCTGAATAAATATTAGAAAACACTTAACAAATGAGGCTTTATAACAAGCCATTAATTTTTGCCTTGGAAATTAAGTGTATAATAATACACGCAATTACAATTCAATGATAATACTCTGAAACAAAATATAAAAATAGAAGAATATACATGCTTTTTGCTAATAGTTCTAGAATTACTCAAAGCAAGCAAATTAGTTGTCTATAGCAGATACAACATTACAATAATAAGATTTCAAAGTTCAGCCTCAATAATTCTGGATAGAATATGCCTTGAGTAGTTGTCTCCAAGACCAAGTTAGAGGTTTGTTTAGAGCAGAAAAATTGGGTGCCAGGACGACTATCAATTTAAAAGTGATGGGTTATGAAAATACACCCCCTTCAAATTTCAAGTATCTATATTTGAAAAATGTGTTTAAACTTTCATTTGAAAAAAAAAAAAAATCCAATTATTTTCAAACATTTCAATTTATCCCATTTCAAAGTTTCTATTATAGCATAACTAGTAGCATATCATAACAGCAACCACATCAATATCTATCAGAAAGTAAGGTGGCCTCAAACTCAAAAGACTGATGCAAAATGGTCAGGTGAAAATAAAATATAAGATACATGCAAATTTTCTTGAGTTGATATCTAATAATTATACACACAAAGTGAATAGTTAATAGATATTAAATTGTTAACAATTAATGATTTCAAATTATTTTGAACTTCAAGAATAATCACTAATGACCCACTGAAGATAAATACTAGAGGAAGATAAAGAAAACAAATGGAAAAGGCTATTACTGATTAAGCATCAGAAAATCTGCAGTGCAAAGTAGAACTTGCATTGATTCCTTTTGTTTTTAAATGCCAAAATAGTTGTTCTGCTCGTGAATATTACAAATTCTACATCTTGAATTTCAGTAAAGTGTTCAGCAACAAAACTTAAAATTTTTAAAATATATACATATTTTTTAGGGGTAGCATCACCAAGGAAACTACTCAAATGTTTAACAAGGAGACCTTTGGTTAAAGCAAAAGTAAAATTCAACTCTTAAGTAGCCGCAGATAGAACCTTTAAAATTCAGATGACAAACTTTCAGTAGAATTAACAGTAGCAATAATGTTCAGTGTACATATGATTTAAATTTAGTTGGATAGCTAGTTAATGAAATTTGATGTTTCCAAATATTTTAGTGTACTGTGCATTCTATCTAGAATGGTTTGCCAAACCAGATAATGGAAAAATATCAAGAAACTGACCCAAAACATGCACTTTTTTCGAGAGAGATAGATTGCATATTTTAAAACTTAAAAAATTTCTTGCATCTTTCTCTTACACTGGCAACCATCAGTGGACTCAACAGTAAAATATACCAAGTTTCAGCACTGTTAGCTCAATGAATAATTGCCAAAAATATATAATTTTTTTTCTTTTAGCAACAATAATCAAATAATTCACTTATACTTTTTGTGGACTTATCAATGAAGTATACCATATTTCACATAAAATCAATTATGTATATAGACATAAAATATGCAAGCTTTTGTAATACTTCATTAAGAATTTTAAGTGAGGGATTTTCTATCAGAATATTTCCTTAAATATTTCAATGGTGAGTCCACATTTGTGGCCACCAGTGTACAGAGCTATACCTAGATGAGATGCTTTTTACCTTCTCAAATTGTTGTTTTGATGGATTATATTAACCTCATTGACATTAGTCGGGGTTACATTCTATGCATTCAGTAGCGAACAACTTTATGTTCACTATACCACCTTTTACACCAAGATTCACAATAATTAGACTAATACGAGATGAAAAATTGCTGTATTATTTTTATGAACAGAGTATAGAATATTGACATCATTGTATACCCAAGTCACTACTGGACAGGAAAAAAATATCTTATAATCTTAAGTGAAATGGCAAAATGTTGACAGATAATGTCAATTTCTAGAAGTATAAAAGCTCCAGTACAACATAAGTAAAATCGCTCCATTTTAGAATTTCATTCAAATTTACGTAGCCATAATGATTATAGAAAAAAATAACATTGTGGATTGCTTGTAAAGACATGAAAGCTTACAGTTTAGGTACAACTGAGTTTGCAAACCAAATGGAAGAGTAGAAGTGATGAATTAAACTAAGCTTACAGTTTAGGTACAACTGAGTTTGCAAACCAAATGGAAGAGTAGAAGTGATGAATTAAACTATTGTTCTAATATCACCATGTACAAATTAATGTTTCGTATCACTTACGAAGACAGTCCATAATGCATTTAGCAATTAATGCTGTGTGTTGGTTAAATGCAATGCAAAGGATATCTCAGCATGTTGCAATAATTCAGCAAATTGCTATTTTTGTACTGTTTAAAAAATAAATCATCATTATTCATAATCTATCATAACATTTAACCACATATTTGCCACCTGCTATGGAAGAGATTTCCTACACTTAAAAAAATTAATAATGTAAATGGCTGTAACATGATCTGAAAAGTTACAAATTTTCCCATTTACTTACCTATGATTTAATATCACCTTTCATTTAATTCACACATTATATTTCAAAATCTATGAGTGATGAGGCAACCAAAAGAAATTTTTTTTTTAAATATCAGCAAGTCTTTAACTGCCCATAATATGAACTTTTATTTAAATTCCATCTATCTTATAAAATTTATTGAAAGTCAAAAAAGAGAAATAAGCCTGATTATTTCTCATTCAACAACTTGAGCTTTTTTTTTGACATTTCTACATAAAAATTGTAAAGACCCTGCTGCCAACCAAGTGTTCATCTCAGCCCAAGCTGCGATGTTGAGAGAATTTTTGTCTCTTCATCGACTGTGACAGCTAACAGCAAACTATGAAACTTAGAGAGACGTAATAAGTCTGCAACATATTAACAAGCACAAAATTTTAATTGTTTGATAAGAAAAATTTAGAACAGTCATAGTAATTATACACCAAGAGATAATAACAACTTGATACTGCTTGAATGCAATTTATTCTTCTCTTCAATTCAATACATTCCTGTATGAACTCCCTCCAAGATAATATCAGGTAGTGAACCTAGAGAGAAAAAAATGAAATTAATAAAGTGTACATGTACTGAATGTAGGAAAGTGACTAAATGACAGCATTCACCTACTTACAACAAAGAATTGATAATAAAACTACTTGTAGCTGCTATATGTAGTCAACTCAATTATCCACAAACATCAACTACCCACATAAAATTGGCATGCACATCAGCATCCATTTAGTACGTTTTTGAAGAACACAACATCTGTTAAGAAGTTCTCTTATTCAGCCAATAGCATGCGAGTATGGAAGGATCAGACCAATCAGCACTGGTTGTGATGATTGCGCATTAAAACAAAAGTAGACAGCACCAGTTTGAGCCTTTGAAGGAGAAACAAGTTGTACTGACAATAGAAGGTAAGTTGGAGTTGGGCCTAACCTAACTTATTGAAATGTCAAGTAGCCGCATGTTCCTAGGAACAAATGTGTGCGGATAATAGAGTCAACCGTAGTAGTCTTCTTATTCATACACTTAAACGGTTAAGTCTAACAATAGACTAATATAAATTAAAAAAATTCTATAAATAAAAAATAAAATTAATTTTATAATCTACTACTAATGTTACAAATATAAAATTTGTTATTAAAAATAAAACAAACCTTATATGTAGCCAATTATAGAAACTGACTTTAAAAAAACAAAAACATTAAGCTCTGATCTACTAGGTCTTTTGTTTTGCATTGGCAATCAATCAAGAACCAAATTTCTTCAACAGTGTCCAAAATCTAAATCTATCAATCAACAAACTGATTGACATTCTGAAGCAAAAAATTGCAATTTAGAATCTCTCTACTGACATCAAAATAAAATTCTGCCAAGTGTAAGCAACAGCTGGCATGCCCATGAGATTATGATGCCAATGGTATGTTGCACATACTGTTACATTTCAGCAGAAAGTGGAACCACACAATAGAAGGCAGATACCTTTAGTAATGCTTGTGCAAATGCCTGCTATTGCATAAAATAAAATTTTAAGCCAGTGACATATGAGGAAATTGGTTTTCTCAAACCATCTGCCCAACTGAACCTACACAAATTCAGGTGCCAAATCTGATAAATATAATGGCCAGTCAAATGTCATCAAACCCTTCTGTTTTCATCACAACAGCCATTATAAAAAATACATTCTTTAGGGAAATTTTTATCAAAAATATTTTGTTCCACATAATAATCTCAATCAGATGTAGTTAGTTATACCTTTCCACACACTTGTATACTACCATTATGGAATCTTGTAGAGAGTCATCAGTGAACCTGGCATATAAGTTTAATTCATTGAACTTATTAAAAATGCATGTTTGGTATTGGGCATTCAGCAATAATTTTGTACCTATGGCAATAGCAAATTACTTTTTCTTTGAGACAGAGAGACAGTTCTGGTGCCAAATGTGGTAAATTAAAAAAACTAATTTGCTTCTGGTAATGCAGTAATATACATATATTTAAAAAAAAAAAGCTTTCTTTTTCTGAAAAATTTTACATTCATCTTACTTTTGTGGTTATCTGCCAGAAAAGCACCTTCTTCATATTCTAACATTGGTTGATGAGTGGGCTCCAGGTCAGAAGAGCTATAAATATATAATTTGTATTAATTTTTTTTTTAATTACACCATTATTTATTGTTTTCAAAATAAAAAAGGTAAATCAACAGATATTCAACAGTATTTCACCAGAATATCTACAAATAAAACTGACCAGGATAGAAAGTATTGTCAATTAATGACTGTAGGCATTTTGATGTTCAGACCAAAATTACTTTCATTTAGTGCTGGTTGTCAAGACTGGAGCAATGGCCAGGCAGGGAAGGTGGTCTGAGTCCAAATACAATGGGCATCAAAAACATTCCTCAAGTGCTCCAACTTAAGCCAACCTACCAAAACACTTGTGATTAGAGATATCAAAACTGGATACGTATGTAATGTTGGAAGTTTAGTAAGGAATGTCTACCACTTTTGTAAATATCAAACCACCAATAATTTCCAAATATCAAGTGATCTTCAACATGTACTTACTCAAAACTATGAACATTTGTTTTCACTTTTAGAAACCACAGCAAAACATTTGGAATGTAGCCATCTAGTCCTCCTTTTGACACACCCTATAAATAACAGTTTTAAAACAAATAATAATACTAGTAACAAACAGATGAACAGGTATACAGATTTCTGGAAACCCTTGGCTGTTCTTGAAATGGTTATAGCCAAAAATAGTACATCAGTTTCAAAGGAAAGTAAATCTGAAATGGTTCAAGTTGTTCATTGTTCAAATTTTCAAAAAAAAAAAAAGAGCCCTCTTTACGTAGCACTGAGAAATATGTAAATTACAAATAAATTTTAAAGGTGTTAAAGGAAACAAGCAGAACCAGTACAGAGAACGAAGAGGAATTCTAACAATATGAACAAAAATGAATTAAAGGTAGTCAATAAGAAATGTTGTCCCTCCCCATTAGAAATAGGTGACTCACAGCAGCTTTGCCTGCCTCATATAACCATGTCACCAATAGCAGTAAGCAATAGTCCACTCCCTTTCTTATCAGAAAAGGATGCAGTTCTTTGAATCATCTGGAAGAGATGGGAGGGAGATAACATCTTTCTAGAGCAGCCCAAACATTTTCAATAGGATTCAGCTTGCGAGAATGTGCTGGCCATATCACAAAAGTAATGGTTTGATCTGAGCAAGTTAAATAATAACAGTACAGACTATATTACAATACCTGGAGATATAATTGCAACCCTTGCCTTCTTTGTTCTAGTACTTTTGGGTTCCATTTTAACATTTTTTTGGGTGGAAACTCAGGTGTGGGAATTGATTTTTTTATCTGAAAAAATAACAAGGAATCAATGAAGCAGTTACCTAAATCGTAGTATGACAAATAAGACAAAAAGTAATATTTTAAGTGAATTACAAAACTTTTGTCAGTTTTTTTTTTAATACCACAACAATGAGACTTCATATCTTTGCTGAACATGAAGTTTATTAATCAAAGTAAGTTCCATTACAATCAATATACTTCTGCCAACAATTTATAAGTTCATTTATACCATTTTGAAAAAAATCTGAATTTCTGAAGTTGATAAACTGTTGGAAGACAGTTTCAATAGCTGCTTGGTTGGAAAAAGGTTTCATACGGAGGAAGCTGTCAAGGTGTTTGAAAAGGTGGTAGTCTGTGGGAGAAAGGTCTGGTGAATAGGAGGCTGGGTGAGAGAGAACTTCGTACCCCAACATGTTCAGTTTCTGAAGAGTCACATTTGCAACATGAGGACGAGCAATGATGTGGAGCAGGATTGGGCCTCTTTGATTCACCAATGCCGGCTGTCGTTGGGAAAGTTTCTGATGAACGACATTTAATTCATGACAGTACCTTTCAGCTGTGACAGTTTCGCCAGGATGCAAGAAATTATAGTGGATGACACCAGTTACAGTCCACTAGACGATTATGTTGCTGTTCATTCAAACTTGTGAGGCACCCAATTGTCAAGTTTTTTCACCTTGCCAATTGTGTCAAGATGCTGGGAAACAGTTACAGTCAAGCTCTCCAGCAATTTCTTGCACTGTTTTTCTTGTTCGGCTTCAACAAGGCTTTCAGATGGTTGTCATCACAGCTGGAAGGACATCTGCTATGTTCTTTATCTTCAAGACTCATATCTCCTGACTGAAACTTTGCAGTACTGTGCGTTCATTTGCTGTTTTCACTCAATGCTTGCTTAATGTTACAAGTTGTCTCACTCACTTTGTGGCCTAGTTTGAACTCGTGAAGCAAAATGGAACAAAAAACCTTTCTATCCATGCTTCGCTCAGAACCCTGAAACAAATATCCATTTTATGATTTTTAAAAAAAGGTAGGTTTTGCATAATGTACGCCAAAGCACACGCTACAAAACGATATACAACTTATCTACATACATCTTCATAAGCATTCAAAAATGAACCCTAAATTAACATAATATAAAAACTGTGATGTTTGTAATGAACTTATATATATAAAAGAGATCATCTCCAAAATTTGAATAAAATAGTTTCACAAAATAATGCAAGCAATCTTGTTTTTTCTTAGTCATTAAAAGAATACCTGCTACTTCCATCCTGAGGAAGTACAACAAATGGGAATTAATGGTAGATAATAAAATGGAGAGTGGTTATTCAATAGAGGCAAAATCTGATGCATTAACTAGTTATTCTCTAAATTGCCTCATTAGGATTCACTCCAAAGTTGCTGCACTCTTAAACTATAGCATTCTATCACCTGGACAGAAGCAGATTCAATGGATAACAACAGTGATGATGGCCTTATTCCTACACAAAACCATGTACTGGTATTAATTATGTATATCCTAAAGGAGTAATTCTCTATGTTGAAGAGGAGGTTGGAAGCTCTTAGATGATTCGTAAGTTAAATAGCCAATGGCCTGGATTTAATCTCTGACTATTTCCGAGCTTATCAGTGTGCGTGCACACGCACGTGAGAGAGAGAGAGATTTTTTTTAAAAAAGGGGTAAAGCAGCAATCTTCTTAAGATGTAGCTTTGTCAATCATACCAAGATCTATTATTCACATTTTTGCAGCAACTTATATCAAATAACACCTAAAGTAAAGTTTCTTGGAAAACACTTTCAACAGATGATTTGAATAGAAATTATTCAGTTGTTAGAACTGGGTTAAATACGAGATGTCTGCAGGCACAGTCAGTAAGAATTTCTAAAATGCCATGGTGGGTTTTTAACCTCAATCCTAAGTATAATGCCCCGAGTGAAAATAACCAGTACAAATAAACTTAAATTTTGTAGTTACATCTGTAATACGTTGTGACTGCCTTTAGATTCACATGTTTAAACAGTAAAAACTGTTTAATTTCTAGTTTTGTTTCCTGAACATTTTACTACACTTTGGAATTCTTCCTCCATTTCAGACTGAGCAGCATTTAACTTGTCTGCTTAATCTTTCACACTTTACCATTATCCACCAGAACTCATTAGTTATGCATGTGATAACCATTACGTTAAATGTTTAGCAAAAAAAAAAAATTCTGGTACTTTTGATGTTTTTAAATTTTGCTTACTTTAACACAGTCACTTGTGGTAGCAACAGCGTCTTAGACAGTTAAAGAGCCAGACCCTCTTTTTTTTTTTTTTTTTTTTTTTACAAATTAGTAATGATTTTTTGAAAATAGGGGAAAAAAAAAAAAAATGTAAGCATTAAAATCGATGCCTGAAGGCTTTCCACGAGCTAAAATCAACGAAGTTGCTGAAGGTTTATTTCCATAGAATTTTTTCTATATACCTGTTTGTGTAGTTCTTCAAATTCTGTGTATCTTCTCTCCACCGAATGGTACTTTCCTGACACCCAGACTTCGATTGTATAAACCTTAGGAGAGTTAAGAAGAACTGATCGAGTAACTTGTCAAATGGATAAGCTGTAACAGACTGTATGATGACTGAGGATAAATTAAATTAAACGATGGGTCCGAACCTAACGCATATTCGGTTAGGCAACACGTTAACGTTAACACAGTCGGCTCTGGAAGGGAGGTTGGGGGGGGGGAGAGAAAGTGGGTAATAAAGTATGCATTAGTTATTATGGTCTAGTGGCAGGGTGATGGGGTAAAATGTTAATAGCTACTGTCGTCTCCATATCGGTTTAAGATTCCACGAACACCAGACCATTCGGCGGTTTAATGCCGAACTCAAGATAGCTGAACCGTACCATCAGAACGGCTTTAAAATCCAACACTGAAACTAAATTGTTGTTTGTTTGTTTGTTTTTTTTTTAATTTTGATTTTAATTAAAAATCTAATTAACTATGAAACTGCAGTGAAAACGTTAAGTTCCAGGGTAAAACAACACGAGCCAGGCGAGCGTTCGCTCTCTCTCTCACACTCACTCACACACTTATGTACCGTGTAGCTCTTCTCATGTTCATCTTCCACTTTTCTAAAACTTGGCACGGACACGCGAATCATCCCTCCGCCGCAGCGGTCACATCTTTTTTCGGGCACAACCGGGTTTTCCTGAAGCTCTCCCCTGCCCACCTCCTCCGCGCGGCATCTCACTGCGTTTCCGCTCTGGCAGCCATTAGACGGCGTCGGCGGCAGGGTACCGCACCACCAGGGGGCGGGCTGGTGGGTGGGTCTATTTGCCCCCCCCGCTGTGGAGGCGAACATCTTCCATAATAACAAAAAAAAATTAACGGGAAACTGTCGGATAATAGCTTTTAAATTTTTAAAAAAAAAAAAAAAAGCGAGTAAAAATCCACCCACCCCCCCACACACACAAAACTGAACGAACATTTCTGACACGGTGAGGGGTGGAGGACATTAACTGCGCAGCACAACATCGCTTTTCTCTAACTATATATCAACTCCGGCTTCTTTCGAAGCGAAAAAGATACTTAAAGCGTTCACGGGTTTTGTCCGTTTTTTTTTTTTTTTTTTTTTTCCTCCTTCCTTTTCTAAGATTGGGTACGTACGGGTTTTCAAATTACCTTAAATGTGACTTCACAGGTGTTGATAGTAGTAATCGTGCTCTGGCCGTAGACCGCTGTGCCAGGAAGATGGCTGCGCCATAGGCTAACACCTCCCCCCCCGCTTGAACGTTTTGTACCTAGCTTTTCCATCTGATACAGTTATTCAGAAGAAAAAGAAAAAATGGAACTGATCCGAGAAATATGTGTTGTGTTTTTTTAAAGTGTGTGTAGTAAAAACCTCGAAAATAGGCTTGAAAGCTTTCATTGTCTGAGGCCAGGCTGGAGGAGATAACTGGCTTCCCTTCCGTAGGAGAGGTAGGTTACTACCGTCTACACCTGGCTTGCTAAGTTAATTAGTGCTGCTTGGGGACACGGGGGTGGGCTGCATGTCCTGGGGGGAAACCATTGCCGGACGTCTTTCCTTTCCTCAGCCGAGCTGGGCGGACCGCGAGATCTCCAAACCAAGCAGGCAGGCAGCGGCTGCAGTTTTCCCACCTGTCTGTCCGTCGCCCCATCCAAGTCTGCAATAGGTGCAAATTCGAGTGCAGTATCATTTTTTGCATTCAACGCAAATCCGGCATCGTTATTATACCTGTGCGACGGCTGCAATTCGCATGAATGTTTTTGTTTTTTTTTTTCATATTTTGATTAAGATGAAAAAAAAAAAAAAGGCATCCATTGAGATGCACATCAGGAAAGGTAACCTTTACTGCAGTGAATGTCACATTTTCAAAATCACATGAAACAGACTGGGGGGGAGGTAAACTGCATTTTTCAGTTTGTTTAATGAGTTGGAAGAGTCTTCCACATGTATTCCTTTGCTTGTTAGGTAGAAAAGCATAAATACTGGATGAACACCACCGAATCTTTCTGCAAGCTGCAAAAGTAATGGTGGTGTGGGTCAAAATGTTCCATCAACATGGCATGTTTTTGATTCATCTGATATAAGTAGACTCCATTGGTGCCCAAAAATCTTAGTGTTCCCCATTGTAAAAAAATGCGCAAAGATGTCCAACCGGTAACAGGGTAAACAATGTACAGCTGATCCTCCTTACCTTATGTGATAAGGCAGATGTGATACAGACATAGTAGGAAACACATCAGGGAAATATTGTTGAGAGATGTTCACTAATCAACTATGTTAATATAAATAAAAAGAAATTTGAATTTTCCAACAATAATGGATGTTGGCAAGTGTTCCCCATTATAAAAAATATTCTTTAAACTGGCTAATTTTAATGCTTGCTTATTCTCTCTCTCGATTAATTTACTCTCCATTGTCTTTCACTCTAAGTCCACACACGATCACATCCTGGTCTCTCAAGCTCGAGGTGAATAGTCCCATTCCCCATTTTATAACCAAGAAATATAGTCACAGATTGTATAAAAAGAGTTTTAGAAATATCGATAGTGCATTGATTTTCATACATTAAAAAATTATCTGGACAATTGCAAAGTAGCTGATGTTATCCACAAAATGAATTTTTTTGTGATTTGCAGACTATTTTTATGAAGGCAAGCAGCTTGTCTTTAATCTGGTTTTCACACATTTAACCTTTGTTACTATGTTGATACTAAATACAGATATTTTATTTCCATTTTTAAAATTTAGTCTTTATTCCTTATATGCAAAAATCTTTTGTAGCAGTTTTGTTTTTTTCGTGGGATTTGTAATTATTCTCCTAAATCAAATAGAGACACACACACACAAACCCCAAAAATAATTTAAGGGGGAATACATTAAAAAACAAAAATTTGAATTAAGCTTAGCCCATCTTTAAACAAACAATTGATCAAAATGAAACCAAGATTCCAAACTTTACTTGAAGATATGAAAAAAGATTTTAGTCGAGCATTGTATGGGAGTAACCTGGATGTTATATATTTCAGAAAATGAATGAATAAATTCTGAGGAGCAGGTTTACTTCTAATATTATGAAAAGTAGTATTTTCACTTTAATCTTATTGTTAGGCTTATTATACATACAAAGTATTCAAAATGAATTAGTGGTTAACTGATATCTGTAAATGTTTGAAATAAACCTGAGTTTCAAATAAAGATTTTTAAAAAATTGAAAATAAAGATTAAAACAAATTAAATTTATGTTTGAATGCTGTCTGAACGTTTTAAAATATACAAATAAAATAATATATAGTAAGACAACTGAAAAAAAAAATCACAAAATAATAACTCGAACAAAGAATTTCCTAAGTTTTTTTTTTAAAAAAAAAACCAAGGCAAATACATAGAAAGACAGTAAAATAAATGAAAAATAATTAGTATGAAATTTTTAATGTTTTTTATTTGAAATGTATGAGTGTTCTGAGGATATCTAAATTAACCTTTGATTGTTATTAATGCCAGCTATAACTGACTGAATGAACATATATAATGTAATGTACTCCTGGGAACATCTGTGTGGTGCATAATATACAGAAGAATAGGAGACTAATTATGATATGTTTTTAAATTTATTTTTGGTTTAGCTAGAGATAATTAACACTGCTTTATTTCCACAGAAAATGTCGGGTTTTTTGTAGCTGAGATGTTTGCTTGTTGGTTTGCAGTTATCACTATATCTTACTAGGTTTTCTCAAAAAACAATAAGAACATAGTTTCATGGCAAGATGAGCACCACAGTCCTTGGCTCTATCAGCTGAGCCCCACAGCTCATTTGATTTTTGCCATGTTTTATCTTTTGAAAATTCTTGTATTTATATGATAGGAAGTGAAGCTTGTAGCATCATTAAAATGTTAACAAGATAGTTTATTGTAGCAGCAAATGCAAATTGTCATTTACAGTAGAAATTGTTTTGTTTGGTGGTAGATTAGCAGCTATCATACTTCATTGGATTATCACTAGCAGAGTAAATGGTAAAAACCGTAGTTTGATATATTTCATTCATCTGTCAAAATAAGCTTTAAAATAGGCTACTTCTTTTTGTGCTACATTCTTTTAATAATGGCTGCTTCTCAAAGCATCTTTGTTTACTACCACATGGGTCATAAATATTTCTCTATTCACCATGCAAAAAAGAAGCATAACTAGTAAAAAAAAAAAAAGTTTTTTCTTTCAAAAAAGTATGATTTGATAGTCTGAACTGATGTAGAGTCCATAATAGCTTTGAATATTTTATTCTTTCTCAAGTATTTAGGCAATCATTTCAATTTTTTAAACTATCTGAACAGGCTAAATATAAAACCTTTTACATTGTTTGTACAAATAATGATCTGGACTTTGTTTTTGTGTTTTCACAGTATGTATATGAAGAACCATCTTCTTTATATCTGATTATTCCATTTTCAGGATAACACGATAGTCAATATGGTAATCAACAGTGATTCTGATTCTTCAACAGGTAATAATGACTGAATGATACCTTTTTCTTTTTGTTGATTATTGTTTATCTACAGACATTTTTCATCTGACAAACAGGAAAGAATGTATATAATGGATCAGAATCTGGAAAAAGGAAAAGCTAGACAAGATACACTGAATTTACAAATGTTTACCTGTGTTACTATTTTGTCTCATATTGAAGAAACTTGTCTCAGTGAGAAACAACTTGAATCTATTTATCAGAAGTTGTGACTAAGATAACCATATTGATTATAAATTAAAAGAAAAAAACTTCCAGAAATAAATTGCTGGGAAGTCTTGGTTTGAGTTTTGTTTTTGATTTTTAATCATTTATGAACTATTAAAGAAATAACTAAAGTTTGAGTCTGAGGTTAGAGGCTTTAATGAAAACTTAGCTGAATAAAGTGATATAGGGAATTTATAATAAACTGAATTCCATGATTGAAATTATTATCAATACAAAGTAAAACTTGGATTTTCAAGCAGATAATGACATTTAAAATATATTGAATCTGATAGAAATACTAACATGAATACTATTAAGTGTTCTGAACAAATGAGAAAAGACAAATCTGTACTTGTCGCTGATATATTTTCTGAGAAGATACATCCTGAAGCTATAACTGAGGTTTCTTCTTCTTTACCTTTCATAGAATCTGTTAAAGAAAATAAGACAGATGAGTTATCAACTGAAACACCGTTACTGGCAGATTTAAAAGGAAATTCTGAAAAATTATCAGCCATAGACATATTTAAAGATGGATTAATTTACACAGAGGTATTGGTCAAAACATTAAAACTAACTTACAAAATTACAGACAAATTTCATGAGAATCCTGAATTTGGCCTACATTTTATGGCAGATGATGCAGCAAACTTATCATCCCATACACCATTCAGTAAATTGAAAAGGGGCAAGATTAAAAGGAAAAAAGTAAGAAATAAAAGTGCAGATCAGTCAAAACATTACTATTCAGAAGTTTTGTGCAGTGTGGATAAAGATGCTTTTGAATTATCTGAGGAGGAGCTACTAGTGGGTAATTGGAAGACAATAAGTAGTGGTGGGAAGGAGCACAAAAGATCAAAGAAAAAAGGCAGTAACATTATCAATCAAAGTGTAGATAATGTGCTTGGTAAAAGCAATCAGAAGATACCACACATTGTAGAGAAGAGGAAGAAGGTTAGCAAGAGGCAGAGAAAACTTACTGAACCTGAAGAGACCAGGAAATATAAAACAGCTGCCTGTAAGAAAAGTGAATGGAAAAAGTCTAAATTTTCTAAAAAAAATTCAGCAAATATCTGCAATTATCCATGTGTGGTCAGCATTTCTGACATGCAGCAGAAGGATAATGATTGTGGTTATCGATGTAAACCTACGGTGTATTACAACCACTCAAGGCAGACAAGAAAGATTGCATCACCTAAAAAAGGTAAAAATGTTTTCCATGAAATTATAATAGTATAGCATAAATTGATGCTTTAAAGTTGGTTTAGAAAGGGTAGTATATCCGAATAACACCGGGTACTGTACATTTATAAATTTTGGATAATGTATTATACCTGCAGGCAATGAGGTTTACCTGTGTGAATTTGGTTGTGTTGCTTTAACTTTATCTACTTGTATTTAATGTGTTAAGCATTATTTTGTATCACTTGGTTTTCTACCACTTGTAGATTAATAATGTATTCAAAAACTTTTAGATACATTTACAATTTTCATATTTATATACAATTAAAACATATACAGCTTTTAATTGCCAGCATAAAATAAATTTTAATATTAACAACTCATTTTTAAAGAAATTGAATTTTGACAACTTATTTACTTTTTACTAAAGCAAAGCAAAAAAATTTACATTTTATACAATCTCCAGATGAGTTTAGTGAAGAAAGATACTGATGCTTGAACAAAATGTGGCCGAATACAATTACACGAACTCCCATTTTAAACCAGGTTTCATTTGACCAGCCCTAGTATTAGGAATTTATACCAGCAGAAAAGTTACTAAATATTAACACATTAAGTTTATGGGTGTATATCTTTCCATAATGTTGGAGGTGTTTAACAAAAATAGTTACACTGTATATACACTTAATATTTACTATGTATATAATATAATATGGATACATTAAACAATTATTATTTCTTTTATTTTTATAAAAATAAATAGTGTTCAGAATATGCTTAGTGTGAAATTTTTTCCAGATGTAGATAGCTCTGATGGTTAGCTGTTGGAATATAAAGCCATCTGATAGATTTCTTTTTTTTCCTTTTTGTGAAGAAGCTGTTAAACTGTACATTATTAGCTAAAGTCATTAATAGATCTTGATTTATTAACATGCAGGTGAAGGTGATGCAGTCCCACCAGCACCCTGCACTTCGAGGAAGCAGCCAGGGCAGAGCAGTGGTGCAGATGCCTGTGGTAAGCTGGATTCTTATAGCAAGCTTTGCATGCTCACGCAAGCTCCCTTGGTGGTACAGTCAGCGGCAGAGCAAAAGATAAAGATGCATAATTCACGGGTAAAGAAGGTAAGCGAAGAAAGGGTCATGTCTAACATACATGAGTGCTATGAAACCATTTACAAAAAAAAAAACCTTTAAATCTTAAACAAATAAAACATTGTTTTTAATATGTTAAGTTTAAAAACCTTATCATTTTGCTTCCATTTTATTGCCGTTTGTCTAATTAATTTTGCATGTGGAAGTAGGATTATTCTAACTGTTAATTAGACAAACAAATGCAAAAAAAAAAAAAAAACTATATTAGGCCAGAAAATGTGTTGAAACTTGGTTTCAGGTAGTTTCTAGCTTCTTTTTTCTTTTCTATTGCAAGTTTAAAGAAAACAGGTTGATATCATAATATTTTTTTATTGTTTTCCAAAATTATTATTTTGTGAGATTGTTATCCTGTGCCACAAGGACCTGGCACTGCTGACTTTGCTGGGGAAATCCCTACTAGAACCCTTCATTTTTAGATGTGGTCAGCTGGTGAGAAGAAACCATACCAGGGAGATGCATCAGAAGTGATCTCGTCACTGGGCCATCACCACCACCCCCCATGCTTTATTTAATCTATATGTACAGTTTTTATTCCTTTTCAAAATAATTTCAGATCTATGGATTTGCACTTGGACACAATGCCCTAGCATGGTTTAATCTGCTATGAAATGCTACTCTTAGTGAACTTTTCATACTATTCTATGTACTTCTGGTTTAATCCTTACTAGAATTAATGACCATGATAATGTACTTGCAATCACTAATGGAATTATCCTTACTAGAATTAATGACCATGATAATGTACTTGCAATCACTAATGGAATTATCATTACTAGAATTAATGACCATGATAATGTACTTGCAATCACTAATGGAATTAGGAGAAAAATATTTTTTATTAATTTTTTCAAAAAATTATTTTTGCTTTATTCTTCAACTTCATACTAGGACTGTTGTCATCAGATTAAACTAGGATTATTATAACCACATTGCCATCATTAATTTTTCTACTTAGATAACAAATTGTGCAGTGTAAACTTTTAAGATTTAGGGAAACAGCAAAGTTGTATAAACACTCCATTGTACTAAATGGAAGTCATGCACATGTAATGCAAAAAGATTGCTTTCAATGTTTTACATTAATGGCAAAATAGCATTCTGAATGTGTTTAAACAATGCTTTTAGAAACTAACAAATGTAGAGCAAAAATTAATTTTTTTAAAGTCCATTTTACATTTTCTGGGTGTAACTGTTTACTCTAAATGGTTGTCTTTTGTCTGTTGTTCTTAGCAGCTTATTGTCATTGTACCTAACTCAGTCTCCAATATCTGAAAAATGTATCTTTAATTTTCTATTAAACAAATTTGATTTATTATTAATGCATTTTTGTAAATATTAATGTTTGATTTAAACCTGGTTTTACTATCGCTAAGTAAAATTGTTTGACTGAGATTTGTAACTTAGAATAAAAGAATGGTCAAATTTAATAAATTTCTGCCAGTTATTAGCATTTGTTTTTATTTCCATATATTCAATTTGAACATTATTATTTTATGTTTTTGAGCATGTTTATCATATGCAAAACATAGGCTTTGTCCTTTTCTCTTTATCCTTTGCTTACATTTGTTGCTTGTTTTTGTGTATATATTTGTTTTTCTTTCATTATGTGATTGTTAAATTTATGGAATTATTGACTCATGTAAATGACTGCCTATTGCAAAAAGTACAGTAGATTGATTTCTAGACATTAACAATCTGAGCAAATATATCACATTGTGGAACAGCTTTTTTGTTTTAAAATGTAGGTATGTGAAGCTTAAGCAAAGTACTTTTGTGTTGTTTTTTTTTTGATTTTTAACTGCGGTAAAAATTCTCTGTCCAAACAATTGCTTGCTTTGTGTACTTACAGATTACAAAATTTCAGAAAAAGGGCTCTGGACCTAAACCAGCTCATGTTAAAGACAAGGCACCTGCCTATAATGCTAAAACATTACCTGAAAATGCAAAACGAGGTGTGTTTTTTTAAAATGTTTTATTTAAAAGTATTTTGATAAATCCTTTTGGGCAAATGAAATTCATTTATATTATATATGTAAATTGATCATCTTATAGATTGTAGAGAAGGAAGACCTTCTGAACACAAGTAAAAGATGTTAAGCTTTATCATGGACTTACTCAGCAGTAAATGATTTTTAAAAAATTGTATCTAAAAATCATTAAATAATTTTTAAAAAGAATTATTGACATAATTTAATATTTCTTTTATATTTATTAGTTTTAATGAATGCTATTTTAATGCAGTAGGGAATAAAATGATTTTGTTTTTTTAGAATAAAAAGATATTACATTTGTGATGTATGTTCATAAAGGCAAAGAATTTTATTGGAAAATTAAGAAAATTTCTATGAATTCATCAAGATACCTGTTTTTTTGTTGTTTATGTTTGTACTTAATGTTGCCATGGTAAATAGATTAAATATGAAATCTTGCCAAGAGAAAGAACAAGATGTTTTCTTATAAATTAGGGTTGCTGTTTGTTTATTTTGTTTTTGTTTGTTTTTTTAAAAATAAAAATGTTTACTTTTTATATTAGGTGGAGACCAGGATTTCAAAAAGATTTCAGAAAAAAACTGTAGAAAACAAAAATGGAAATCTGGTTATTGCGAGTTAACTGCAAATAAATCAAACAATTTCCAGGTAACTTCCGGGTATATATTAATTTTATTTGGGGGGAGTTTACTACTTTTGATACTCTGAAAAAATTGTTTGAATTCTTGAGCCTGGGATTTATCACCAGGAGAAGATCAGTAAATTCTTTAAAAACTCTGATTACTGAGTGGAGCCCTGATACCATCCAGGAGCAAACCCTATGCTTCTAAACATCGTGAAGCACTTTCAGCTTCATTATCTGCTACATCTTTAAGGATTGAAATTTCTTTTCATTAATAAGTTGCTGCTACTTTGTGATCTCTTATCCAGACCTCATTGTATTTCATGTCTTCAACTTTTGCTTCTGCTTACTATTTGGCATGTAGTTGTGTCATACACCAGTCTCAACATTGGAGTTAAAATCTCTGTGTTGGAGACAACCCTGGTAAAGAGTGTATGATAGTTCCCCTCCACATACTTTCATTCATTTAGCTTTCTAGAAATATATCTTAAATATCTTTTACACTCATTTTGGTAATCATCTCAACTATTCTTCACTTCGTTTATTTTTAATTTCTTGTATCTCATTTTGTCCTTTGTATTCCTAAACTCAATCTCTTTGTCTGGCTATTAACAGTTTTGACACCTCTGGATCTACCTAGTCTTTCCACCTTGACTTTCTCTAGTCAGTAATTTGTTTTTAGCATCTATGCTTTTGAGTTGTCACTTCTTTTGATGTTAACAAAGGGAGATATGAAATTTTACCATCTCTCTCTGAATTCTTTAGAATGGTGACAGAACCAAGGCATGATCTGAAATAATACACACTCTCTTTATCTATTTTTTTACTCAACTTTGTCTGTTTTATATTAAGATGTAATTAGTAACACTGAATATTTAAATTTTAACAAAAGAGCCAAAAACCAAAGCATCAGTATAAAACAATTGTGCAGACAGTAAATAAAGATTATTTTTTTAACTGTACCTCAGTTCATCATCAACTAAAAAGAAGCCAACTTAGGCATACAAATACAAAATGAAAACTGCAAAATTGGAAAAAAGTATCTTGTATACTGACTCTCAATTATCTGCACACATTCATTCCTATGGGCATGTGGATAGACAGATTTTGCAGATAGCTGACATTCAAGTAGGCTAGGTTAAGTTCAACTTTAGCTAATCTATCATTGGTACAACTTGTTTCCCCTTCAAAGCCAAAGGCTATGGGCTATCTAAAGAGCATTTATGACCCATGATAACTTGCTATACAAATCCAAATGGTGAAAATAAAGAGAGCTGTGAAATGTGCAGCAGCTAACTTTGAAATGGCACTGCCTGCCTTTTTTCGATGTGAAAAACTATTCAGCTGAAATATTTTGGTTACAAAGGAAGTGTGTTTTATGTGCCTATTATAAACTTTTTTTTTTTTTTTTGCATTAATAATGGCTGGTTTTCTCAGCTGCACTTAAAGACCATTTTTTCCTGTATGGTTAGTTGAGAGGTTTAAACATGTGCTATCACTAAGTCCACTTCCTGTACTGATTAACTAGTTTCCATTTTAAAGTAAATATCTATTTTGGTCAATCTGAATTCTCAAGTATTTAACAACTATTGTTTTTATGTACATTCTCCTCAATGTTACAGATAAAGCATAAAACTGGACAAAAATCTACTAATGAGTATGAGTTTCCAAATAAATCTATTCTGATAATTACTTCCTAATAATGGTTGAAAATTACAAATAGATTGGTGTAACAAAAACTTTTATAAAGAAACCAATTTTATTTTAGAGTATTATTTATACATTGTTCTTGACTTACAAAGTTTTGTATTTTGCATATTTACTATTTGTTTTTTCTTTATGTTTATAAATTTATAGCCATTTGAACCATATTTGCCAATGGAAACAGTATTGAAAGGTTTAAAAAGAAAACTGTTGATTCAGGTGAGAATTTTTCATAAATAGCTTTATCTTGGAATTTGTGGGATTGGTTAATTATGTGGAACTAAAATTTAGGAAAATGTCTAACAACACGCTTCTATGTGTAGATGCTGTAGCAAGAAGCTTTAGTTATTTAAATATTTTGTTTGTTTATTATTAAAGGGGGCACTAAGAATTAACCCTCGGAACTTTGAAGATGCCTATATACCCCACCAGGTATGTATGCACTCAAGATAAATATTTTAATTTTGAGATATCTGCCTATTGATGCTTTGTAGAAACTGAAGAAATTTTCTATATTTTGATATAAAATACAATTTAAAATGCATATGTAACGATTTCCAAACAGTTTTTATTGATTTGCTATGTTAAGGAAATTTTACAATCACAATTTTCTCATGTTTTCAGTATTTTAATTTTATTTAAATCAGTGTTTGCTTGTTTTTATGTTCTTTTCTATAGAAAATTACTGAGTTATAGTGAGAACATGGATAGAATTAATTCTCCAGTAGTTTCAGGAAGTTTGATTAAAAATGATGACGAAACGGGCTTTACATAAGTCTTCCATTCTAACTTGCCTCTCTATCTATATCTAAGCTACAGTGGCAACTAGACAAAATCAGTTTTACTTCACAAAGTTGTTATCAAACTTACTTATTTCCATGTTGACTTGATTCATCATTGTGACCCAAGACAACAACAGCTGGGATTGCAAGCTTCCAGTTTAGCTTTCTTTGTATCCAGCATATTTTACCTTATTTTATACCATTCTCATTAATTAGAGTAGCTTAAGATCATTATTTACTGTGCAGTTTTAATGAAATAAGTCACATAACTCAAGTCACATTGAACAGGAAAAAAATATAGAATTTTTTAATATGATGATAAGAGCTTGGAAAAATGTTGATGCAACTTCAGATGGTATAGAAAAATATTTAAAATATTGATGATGCACTATTTACAGAACTAAACCCTGTTTACGGTAACAGGGAATATCATGGAAGCATAGTTACTGCTGATAAGGTGATAGGAAAAGCAGACCAGCTCTCTTGCTTCTGTAGATAACGTTACATTGATACTGGTGGACATATCATCATAAGTACAAGATAAAAACATTCTTTATTCAACATTATAAAACCATTTTTCTTAAAGTTTATTTAATAAGCATGTTACATCTGCCTTTGCTACAGAAAGAGTAAATAATTTTTAAAATAAACAAGGTATGCACTTTTGCAGTGAAAGGAATTTTATAAAAATTTTAAAAACTTCCTGGAACTTTGACTTTTTATGTCTTACTCATTTTCTCTTTCTTAATTTTGGTTTCTTCAGGATGTTCTAGGCATACATAACTCATTACCATATTTTCTCTGAGAATTCAGATTATAAAATAGATAATACAGGGATGATAATGTGGATAGTTTAAATGAGAATCAGTCCCATTAAGCTGAGTTGGTGCACTGAAGTTTAGATTCTAGCTATTATGAAATCATTGTGTTGAAAATAACATTCTATTAGATTCTTATTGTGGTTGAGTTCAGGTTTTCATAGTTCTCAGACAGTGGTCATGTATGAGTATATCACCATCCAGCCCAGGAATTTGATAAAATATGGCAGTATTCTGTGATGATGTTGGATACATTATGGACCACTGACAGTCATAGCTGGTGGTATGCAAAGGAGCTGTAACTTCTGAATGATACATTAACGTTTTCTAGAGGAACATGGGGAGCAGTATTTTTTATGAAAGATAGTGTTCCAGATCTCACTAACCATGCAATGCAAAGATAGAAAGTCAGGACATCAACAACTGCATATAGCCCACATATGATCAATAGGGTTTATCCTTAAAAAAATCCACTTCCTTAGTCTCTTTATTATACTGTGCCAAGAATAAGTTGCAATCCCACTAGGATTACTGGTTCTGTCCACACAATGTATTACATGTTGTTGCTTTGCATAAGGCAAAGGACTGCATCACAGAATACTAAGTCCACCTGTTTTGCCAGTGGTCTGTGTATTTTTAGAATAAACAAGTGTTCCTTCAAACTTAGGTATTTATTTACTTATATCATTGTCTTTCTAGGCTATCAACCACATTTAGACTTTGTATAATCCATATGGGCCTACTCATTTCAGCTGAACTAAACATAATGATCACAACATTAGTGGATACAAACTATCATGCTAAAATATAAATTTTTAAAAAATAAATAAATAGAAAATTGTATGTTAAGAAATGGCATCTGTTTATCACCAAATTCTTCTAGAATGTAGCAGATAAAAGACAAAATAGTATATCTAGCATTCTTTTACCATGAAAAATGCAATTTTAATGAAATTGATTTTATTTTTCTTGAGCACTTAAATATATAACTAAGTTTTGATTGCATATGTATTGTTTATTATTCAGACTTTAATACTATAATTTTCATTTGAAGGAAAAAAATTAGTGTATAGGTACTGTTCAGTTATATATGTAGTATTTATCATGTAATCTTTATTTAGGCTGGCCATTCAGACATATATATTAGTGGACTACATAATAGAAACAGAGCACTGAATGGAGATATTGTTGCAGTTCTCCTTGATGATAGGAGCATGTGGCGTGTAAGTTTACAGTTCAATATTTTTACAATCTTCATGTTTTAATTTGTGCTAGTATATTATTAGTTGATTTAGTTTTATAAATAGCTTTAGCAGCCAAATATGTCTTGATCTTTTTCATGCCCATTTTTTTTTGCTGAATGTGGTAGAATGGTGTATACAGTAGAGGAGCAGTTTAGAAAGATCAAGAGAAATTTTTTTGCTGTCAAGTCAGACATCTGTTAGACATATTTATATATATTTAATAGCTTGTAAAGAAAATACTTTATATAGGTAGAGTACCAGCATAAATTATGGACACAAATTAAAGGCTGATGAATAATTATTTTTATTCACATAATAGAAAAGATAATGTATAAATGATAATTATATATGCAAAGAATATGATGCATTAAATGCCAAAACACAATAACATTAGAAGAATTAGCAGAAAAATTAATATTTTGTGTACAGGTCTTTTGCTTTGCAAATCTCCTCTAATCTCAGTCAACTTTTTGTTCCTTTGTTGAGGAAATCAATACCAAAGTTCATTGAGGAATTTTGGAACTCTTTTGTGAGTCAGATTGTTGCACCCTAATCTGAATGGCAGCCATCTAAAGATTAATTAGCAAATATCGAGCTATCGACTGATTGTACTCAAGTAACTCCAGTCATTATATCAGATCAGGTTCAGCATTGTAGCTGGTTGTCTAAGGGAGTTTAATTACCAAATGATAGAGAAAATAACAGTTATGGTATAGTACTTGTGGCAAGGAGACGTTAATGTGAATTAAATAGATGGATATGTTTTTCACAAATAATAAGGGATATTTTGTTGTTTTCTTTGGCTTTTGTTCATCCAGTACAGAGCATCAGCATGACTGACTGTGCAGTGTAGTATTGTACAAGGGAGACAATCCTGGTGAGGGAATGTAGTCCTGTGGTTGACTAGCGGCATACTTTGCCAGTCCTGTGTTATGACAAAGCCCAGCACTTTTGACTTTGGCACAAAAGTCTTCCATACTAGAATTTTTCAATTTTAGATGTGGGAGGAACTCCATGAAAGCCAGATGGTGGTGAGGAAGAGTGAGAAATGCCTTCTGATATTATTAACATCAATTTTTTTAAGGGGAGTGAACATATACAAACATTTTTTACTATTGTTAACAACATAATAGCTATAAGTTTTACTTAGCTACAGGATTTGGGGATTTTTGTAAACAGCAGGAAAGATCGGTTTCTGCTCTTCTTGGGCTTGTTAATCATTTTATAAAATGGATTTTTAATTTTAATATAGGTTTCCACAGAAGAATCAGAGTTGTATGGAGCTGATAAATCAGACTGGGTAGGTCAGTGCCACTCAGAATCTGACAAAGAGGATTTGGGACCAGATGTTATTATTGAGAATGAAGAAGATTTTACCCCGTTTAATTCTGAACCTACTGAAATGAATGACAGCACCATTTTACCTGTGAACACTACTACAGTGTGCCTAACAAATTCCAAGAAAGCTTCAGACAATGGAAATAGTTGCCACATAAGTCAAACATTACAGAGTTCAGACAGTCTCTCTTTTTCATCTGATGGCATGCCTGCTACACTTGCCTCCACTGCAGATGCTTCTATGAATAGTCCTGCCAAAATCACTTTTGTTCAAAGAGAAACTAAGGAAGTCATTTCACCACTTTCCAAAACAGGATACAGCCAGTCACCAAACAAGATGGTAAATACAGAAGTACAGGGTCAAGAGGTGAAAAAAAAAGTAAATAAGAATAAAGAGCAAATAAAAAAGAAATTCCTAACTCTTGAAGACCTGATCAGTAACGGACACCCACTGGCAAAAAGATTGTTTGATGGCAATAATGTAGAAGACACATTGGAACAAAATGATTTTATTTACAGACATCTACAGCAGACTGGTAAGGTAAGTAACAGTCATTGATAGAAAAACTTGATATTTGACTTAAACGTAGCACACATTTACTAGGATTCTTGGTATTTTAAATATTTAAAGATCATCGAACAAATTGGGTTTAGGTATTGAGTTTGTTTATTTTGTATACAGGTATGATTTCTGGTTAGAAATTGTGAAATATTTTTTCACTAAGTCATTTTTATTCTGTTATTTTTTTCAAATTTCTTTAATTGGGGCTGTGATTCCAAATAAATATAATTTAGGAAAAGAAAATAACAACAATGTATTAAATATTATTTTCCCAATAAATATATTACATAAAAAAGAATTATTGAAGTATCTATATTATTTAAATTATGAAAATTCAATGTTTATTTAAAGACAAGAATATAAAGTATTTTAACTATTTTTTTTGTCATTCTCTTTTGTGTTTTGTTTACTTTTATATCATTTCATCATTTTTCAAATTTTATCTCTTTCTCTGCCTACACAATTAATTCAAAACATTTATAAAATGTCAGTAATTAAAATAACTCTTTATTTTTATTATTTTCACAATTTCAAGGTGGTAGCTATAATTGAAAAGAAACACCCCAGGGTTTGCGCAGGTTACCTGAAATATCATTCTAGAAAGAAAATGGTTTTATTTAGTCCACTTGACACACGGTTGCCAAGAGTAATAGTTTCACAGTCTGAAAGTAAGTAATATTCAATTGTAGATCTCTGATTGTTTAAGGTCTGTGAAGTTGTGACATTCTGACAGTCAATTCTTCTACAAAATCCACAGTGAAAGTTACCTAACCCTGAACTGATTGTCACGGTTCATTTTCATGTAAATTACATACACTATGTAGCTGATCATGTGCAGATAGATATAAAATCAGATATCAGTTTTATTTGTCATACTTTTGGATTTATTAAATGTATATACAGTAGTTCTGAGTTTGCTTAATTCATCAAAGAAAATAGAGTTTGCTGTTGTATTTTAATAAGACATTATATTAGTTAGTTAGTTCACCTTAAAGTTAGCTGAGTCTTTTACATGAACCACAGAATCTTAATCATTTTATATATTAGTACCTGGCAGAGTGCCATTTAATGACAATACAGCAATGGCTAGGGTGAGTACTTTTAATTTTTATCTTTTCTTACATCTGATATTAAAGACAGAATATTTTCATGACAAAAATGTATTATTTTATTGTTATTTAACAATATTAAATTTGCAAAATTTCATTAAAAATATATATCAGCTTTACCATCTCATGTTGTGGGAGGCAAAACTGCCTTTGAGATTGGAGTGAACTCCTTTTAGAGTGACCGCTTCCCCTGCCGAAAAACCTCTAGGGGAAAAAAGCCTCAGCTCCTCAGGTCTGAAAATTGGTCGAGCTAGAGGATTGAAGGTCCAAGGCAAAAAGCAACAATAGAAAACCCTTTGTACTTTTGCTTTGAGAAAATCTCTCTTATTATTGTCATTGAACCATTGAGGTTTTGCTAAAAAATGTTTTCTAAGTAAAACTTGTTTCAGATTTAAAATTTCAGGGAAATCATTAGAAATACAAGAACAGGAAAACACACTTTAAAAAATACTAAATTTGGTAAAACCATAAGTCATACCACCTCAAATGCATTTTCTTTCCATTATCCTTCAAATGTGTATTACTTAGTGCAAATTGCTCCAGGTGGGTTGTGACATACAGTGCTCTCCTCCTCAATATAACTCTTTGTAACAACTAATCTGTATAACGCTCCATCTACACCTGTTTTCCACTGCAAGTTGGTCATCGATTAAAAGACAGCCAGTTCAGTACAAATACTAACTAGTGCTTTTAGGCTGAGTGGCATGTATGAGTAAGGTAAAAACTGATGCAGAATACAGAACATTAAAAAGTAATACAAATTTTTAAAAAAAAATTAGAATATAATTTAAATGTATGAAATAATGCTATTATTATTATATATGTATATATATTTTATTTAAGAATTTGAAAATTGCTCAGATGATTATGCACAAACCCTTTTTGTGGTGAATATTACAGAATGGAAAGAAACCAATCCATTTGCTGAGGGGTAAGTAAATTTTGTTTTTATTAAGGAATTCTGAATGGAATGACAGGCATTTTTCAAATAAGGACCTTATTTTTTTTTCCCTCGCATTAATATTCTCATGTTTACATGTAAAATGAATGGTTGGTAATTTATCTCATGAGTTCAGTAAAAATGTAACAGAAATATGTTTGATATTTATAATCATATAAAAATATATTCATAAATGTATTTCATCATTGCTCAAGAGCCCAGAACCACTTTTGAGTCTATAGATTTTTCTTTGATAAAGTAATTAACTTAGGACTAATTGTAGTGTAAGCTTAATTTATGATTTCTGTTCCTTGCAGTTTTTTATTACTAATTTTTTTTTAGAATACTTGCAAAAACACTTGGTGAAGCAGGGCAAATCGAGACAGAGACAGAGGGAATACTTATAGAGAATGATGTGGATTTCAGTGAGTTTTCTCAAGAGGTTAGTTTATATTACTGGCAATTCTGTATTTTTTAATTGCTTTTTTTTTCTCTTTCTTAATAAGATTCATGCTATGCATCCATAACCAAGAGTTTTTTGATTATTATTATTATAAATGAAAAATTTTTTTAAAAAAATGTTTACTGCTTTCACTCACTGCTTGCCTTGTTATTTTGAGGCTTTTATCTTTCTTTTCCATTTGTGAATGTAGATTTATTAACCCTTTCAGAGCTTAATTAATATTGATCTGAGAGGTTTCAGGGATTTCAAAGACATGAGGGTATTCCAGCTTATTGCAGTTGAGGGAAAAGCTTTTTTGAAGCCATAGGGTAAATCTGCTTCTAGCATCAAATGGCTATAAATGTCAAAGCAGACACAGCTGCTTTCAGCATCATAAGGGCTAAAGTTCTACTCAATTATAATTTCATGTTTTGCTTGATTATAAATATTGTACTTGAAATATACAATAAACTCTTCTTGTTGAATCTCTGTCTTGATGATGTCTCGTGGGATAACTTTTTGTAATGATTAAGGTTCTAACCCCAAATGTTTTACATTATGACTGTATTGACTAAATATACAACTAATTCAATACAAAAACTAGTGCTTCTAGGTTAGGGTGCAAATGCTCCCAGGTGCTATAAGTAAGGTGGAAACTAATGTGCTATATGAAAGCTTAAACATAAATTCATTCCTACAAACAAACTTGCTTATTAGCTTTGAGACTAAAAGGATATATATCAACAGTTGTTAATCATTTGAGACATGAATTCAAAGAATGAATAGTCTTCAAAATTTCAGACTAGAACTATGAAACTTTATGACAAGTTCATGAGACATCTGCTTAATCTTTTTGTTAGATTATGGTTATTGTATTATTTCTGTTGTATTTTTCTTTTTATTAATATAGTTGAACTGGGAAACCTGCATCCTAAATGAGTTGCAGCTTGTAAAGTTTATGTTTTAGCAGGAATATTGCTGAGTTTTATCAGAGTATATCACTACAACTTTAATTTAGTGTGTTATTAATAAAAAATAAAAATAAAACCATGTGAGAATTTATCTTTTAAATTTAATGAATTTGAAAATTCTGTTTTTCTTGGTTTAAGTTATGTATCCTGTTGTAACGTAGTGACTATTCCAGTAGTGACTGATGAAGTTAGCTATATTAAACTGTTTGGATTTGTTATATAAAATATGCTATGTCCAATAAATATTATAGTATGTCATACACTTGGCATTTCGAATGCTATAACAGCAATTCTTGTAAAAATATCTTTTGTTTTTTGTTTGTTCGTTGTGCATGTGTTTGTGTGTTCAGTTTGAATCTTTATTTTATATTAGGCTTATTTCTGCTCCAGATATGTGAGAGAGAGATTTTTTGGTAGTGCAATGGTCTAATAATAGAACAGTGTTGAGGTCCCAGGTTTGAATTCTGGTTGGGAGTGGCTTGGTTTAGCATACCTCCCTGATGTGGTTTCCCCTCATACCTAAGGATTACCTTGCAAAGTTTAAAGTGCTGGGTTCCACATAAAGCAGGATTGTGGACAACCACAGTACTATACTTGCTCACTAGAGTTTTCTCCCTTGTAGACAGTGGTTTATGAAAAAAAAAGATTTTAAAAAAATTCTTTCTGGGTTATTTATGAACTGCTTCCAAGTCATGTGATGGTCCAATGTATTGTATATACAGTTGCTTTCTTCCTGGCATGTTATAATATTATATTGAAAACCTAACACTATTAGTTCAACCTATTGAGTTTAGGTGTTACAAAGTGTATTTAGTTTTTTACTCCACTTTAGCATTTGGGAAGTGGAGATATTTTATTTATTGAGAATTCAGTAATCAACAATAGTGTCAAAATAACAAACAAGATGTTTAATTTAATTAGATTACGAAGAAGAAAATACTTTTGTTGAAAAACAAACGACACAGTTGTTTGATTAATGTCTGTACACATTTGTTTGCTTTTTACAGGTGCTAAATACTTATCCTATACAACAACCTTGGCATATCCCTCAGAATGAGATAACAAGCAGGCGAGATTTCAGAAAGCAGTGCGTGTTTACTATTGATCCCTCTACAGCCAGAGACTTGGATGATGCCCTCTCTATTGATAAGAAATCAGATGGCAGGTGTTTTGTACCAGTATTGTATAGGTGCTAGGGTGGAGTATTTTCAGCCTACAAATAATTAAATGATTGTATACACACACACTATTTACTTTGCTAGTCCTAAACCATTTATTGTTTTAATAGCTGGGTATTGCTACATGTGTTTAACACAAGAACATAAAGTTGCTGTGCTATTTGCAGAAAGTAGACGGTTGGTTTGGTCATTTCCCCAGTATCTTTTTTTGGTAATAAGCAAAAAAAAAAAAAAAGGTGTGAGGACCAAGTCCTGATGACAATGATAAGAAAGATTTCTCAGAATGTAGGTTCATTAGTTCCGTTACCACCAGAAAAATAACCCTTTGCTTTCTGCCAACAACATTTTATTGCGAAAAACAAACCAAAAAATCACTAACTCAAATCTGGTTTTCTCTCTCTTTTTTTAAAATTTCTGCTCTGTTTCAGGTGTTTTTGAAGTTGGTGTTCACATTGCTGATGTCAGTTTTTTTGTAAAGGAGAAAACGGCCTTGGACAAAACTGCATCGTGCCGAGCCACCAGTGTCTATCTGGTCCAGAAGGTTAAAGAAAAACAAAGAGTTGTTTTATTAATACACTTGTACCTGCTTATTGGCATTTCCAATTTTAATGCAATTATCTCTATAGTCACAGTTTTTTTTTTTCTATCCTCCCTCTTGTTAAAAATTTGTTTTATTACAATTCCTGCTTATATGTATGTATGGCATGCAGAAATCCTCTCTTTAACAAGATTTTTTTACCTTTAAACTTATGACCTTTCACAATCTAACTGTGTTCGGTGCTAACATACTGCATGTGTCGCATGATTGGTTACCCTTTTCCTTTCAGAAAACTGGTTTGACTTGGCTTTTAGTCATTTCTACTCTGTCTGTCTGTCTGTGGTTTTTTTAAATCTGTAATTATGCTTTTTTTCTAATTATGCTGGGAAATTTTTCCATTCGTTGAGAAGATTCTTTGTATAGAATTTTGTAGTATAATACTATACTGTCATGTGAATTATTTTTACAATGTATTTCCTATGTATAGGTTATTCCAATGTTACCTCGGCTACTTTGTGAGGAACTGTGTAGCTTGAACCCAGGCCAAGACAGACTAACATTATCTGTAGTTTGGGAGATGACAGAACGAGGGGAAGTAAGTTATCTTGTACTTCATTTTTCCATTCTAATCACACAAGCATTTTTTATTAATAAAATGAAGGAAAGCTTTTGTTTTCACTGGATTTGTTGTCCTTTTCTTTTCTTTTTATAATTCTGGTCAAAATTGTATTTACTATCATGAAATTTAAATTTGATTAATTACATTACTGCTCAAAAATCTGGATGCAAAGAAATATTTTTAAGGAAGGTTGCAGGTTTTTATTTTGGTTATTATATCCCTGTAAAATTACAAAAAACAAATATATTGGGCACAAAAGTCTGAGAATGTTGCAGTTTAGGGTACATTTTATCAAAACTTTGCATGTGATCAACTGTAAACTACCATCAAGTGTTGACTTAGGTCTAAAATCTAATAAATGTAAAAAGTATACTGCATACCTCTTGTGAAAAAATTTCAAGATGTATGCTTATTTATCGGTATACAAAATGTTGGTACAGTGTAGCCAATACAAGTAGTCTGGTGCTACCTTGATAATTGAGATAGCAACAATAATCAGCAGTAGTCATGTCCAAGGGACTCGGATATCTAGAAAAGGCCACCATAAACTGACTTCATTATGCATATTTGTATTCCAGACATGTGCTAATCTAAGCAGTCACCACTGCTATGGTTGATTAGTGTACAAAAGAGTCCAGTGGCACCAAGTGATTTTTTTCTGATGGCATTTGGGTCAGTTTGGATTTCTCCGATGGCAATGTCACAGGAGATTGTTATGCTGCTACTAATGCTGTTCAACATAATTATTATAGTCATAGCTGGCAGAAGGACTCCCATAGTTCATTTTTCAAGGTTGCCATATTAATCAGGTGGCTAGATAAGATCAAGAAATTGCTTTATCATTAACTAGCACCAGGTTCATGTTCCAGGCCACACCAGCTAGGGATTGGTGCTAAGAACATCACTACTGTGGTCTGGCCAGCCGTGTTCCCAGATTTTCCACCTACTCAACATCTTTGCGACATCTTTGGCAGTTGTATAAGGATTAGGAATCTCCCTCTATAGAAACTACACAATCTAGTGATGGCCCTGGCCCAAGAGTGGTAAGCAATACTAAGTCAAATAGTCACACCTGCATAGAAAATGTGCCAGCTGTACATTTCTGAGAAGCCAATCAATGTGTGACTTAATCTGCATGATCACTGTAAAAATTGGCATTGTTCCTCCATTAACATATTGTAATTAATTCTCTGGACTACTATGACTAAGGAATAAATTGCTTTCTGTGACTTACAGTTGTATTGCGTTTCTCCATAAGTGCAGTGAATGCCATGATGTCAAAATATATTCTACACTTTGTTTTCATTATATAAACTGTTTATTATGGCTTAAATTTTTAATTTATCAAAATTACCACTTTAATTGTTTATAATATTTTTGTAGATTCATTGCATTTTGCTAATTATCAGAATTTTCAGGTGTTTGGGCATTCCAAACTATAGCTGAGAGTGACAATAGTGATTTTACACCTCTGTTGATTTCATTTCCCACAAGTTCAATAAGCTATAAGATTGTGCTGATCACACCGTCTTTTTCAGATTATTGCTTTTCTTTCTTTCTTTCCTTTTTCTTTGGTTCAAATTTTAATATAATTTAGAAGAATCCTTAAGGTCATTGTCTTGTAAAAATGAAGTTTAACCAAAAAGTACCAGGATGTACATTATGTCTTTGGAAAATATTCATGGTTTTCTTTATGCATTGTTTTATTAATTCTGTTTACCTGAAAACAGAACCAAATCATGAGACATCAACATATACAGTATTGGAAATAAGTATGGAAAGCAGGAAAAACTGGGTATAAAATGAAAATGTGATAGAATTACACTCCATAGTGCAGTCATGTGTTGATATAGTACACTGTGATTTGTCATGCAAGCAATCAGAAAGTGGCACACTGGTATATCATTGTAGTGTAGTGAATATTATCCTCCTGGGAAGGAAATACCACATGACAAGTGTATAGAAACCAAAGTCTTAGTAAAGGCTATCCATAAGGTGGATTGCAGCCCAACTTCATTTTTCAGAAGCTGTATGCAAGACTGAGAGGGGATACACAAAACTGGTACTGTTGACATTTTGAAAAAAGCCCAAACTCTCAAGTAATGTTAAGTAACTCAGCGTATGTTCTCTATGTGATAGACGATGAGCCAGTAAAGATCCTGTAAATGACCTAGCTGCAAGTGCAGGTGTTAACATTTCTCCAAAAACAATAAGATACACATTAGCACAAAGTTGTTTCAGTGGGTCTGTAGCTGCTCAAAAACCTTTGTTGAGGAGAGGCATTCAAACAGTATGGCTGAAATTGGCAGCAGAAATGAAACAGTGGAATGACCAAATCTGGAATAAGGTGCTCTTTACAGTTGGACCCAAATTTGAACTTTCTTGATTGGTCAGTTTATGTACATATCAGGTGATGCAGGTGTTCACTGCTTCATGTGTTTGTTTCTCAGGTATTTCATACATTAATAGCATAGCAGTTATAAAGATTTTGAAAAATCCAAGATTTAAGTTAAAATAACCAGTTCATATTGTTTTTGGATGTAATTTGTATGTGCATGTTATAATTACTGCTAAAATTAATTAAAAATCTGTAACCATTTGTTTTTCCTGCAAATGCTTTTTGTTCAGAACTTTTGAGTAATAGTTTATGTTTGAAAAGTAATGCAAATTAGTTGTAAGGAATGTTTTTTGCTAAATATACATTATGACTGCTGTTTATTTTATAGCATTAAATGGAAAAATTACTCAGAAGTCAAGCCATTTGTTATTCTTTTGGTGACATTTTTGCACTACAGAATTATATTTTGAGCATATTTTCCTGAAAGATACAGTTTTTCTTTGACTAGTTGAACTAATTTTACACCAGGTACTCTTATCCAGCCACCACATGGATTTTTTCCAAATGTAGAAATGATGAGTTCCAGTAGGGACTTCTATTAGGGTTGTTTGGAAGCATGAAAAGTGCAAGTGTCACTGGCCATTCAAACCACCATCTTGGAAGAGCACTGCCAAATAAGTTCCTACTATTCTTGACCCAGGATTCAATACTCCATTGATTGCCTATGACTGCTCAAAGCAACTGAGCTGCAACTTACTGACATTTATCACATGGCCGTGATTTAAACCAGTGGTTTCTGCTTCATGCATGACTACTATAATTTTGAAATAAAGAATCTATTTTTCTTTTAGCTCAAAAAAAAAAAACAAAAATCCTTTTGATTGATTCTTTAAAAACACGAGCTTAAGGGGTGCAGCAGAATATTTGAGAAAAATGTCTTGCTTCTCTGTGTATGATGATTACAAACATACATTTTCACTCTGGATTATTGAAGCACTAATTACTATAATAATAATAATAATAGTAGACAGAACCAAACAACTGAGATGGGTGCTATAACTTTATTCGTTTTTGGGGGGATTACCTCTCGAAGCTTTGTTCTAACGGCAGCAGACTTTGTTTGGAGTATAGACTGTTTTTGTTATCTTTTTCTTTAGATTCTACATGAATGGTTTGGCAGATCAGTTATCAAGTCATGTGCTAAACTTAGCTATGACCATGCTCAGGTAAGCTAAAAATGAATTGGCTGGACAAAATTAGATTTAGTGTGCAAATTGTAAAAATAGGAATAAAAAAAGGTTTTTTAACAAATTTAAATAATTGAACTGCATCAAGAGATTGAGATGCTGGTGACAAGTTGCCATTTGTGCTCAAGGCTCTCACACAAGATACTGATGAATTTATGAACAGGAATTTGCCACTGGAGTAAAGGGTTAGATTTTGCACAGACTGTCTTGATAACTAAAAAATCTATTTTGGGGAAGTGCTTCTATTGGCCATTGTCATGTCAATATTTAATAATATCTTTGACATTTTCCAACAATAATATACCCTTTAATTATTGTTTATGCATATTCCAGCTTAGCTTTCCTTATGGTACCTAACTACATTATAATATCAACATTGTAGTTGCTCCTTAGACCTTCAGCAATTTTTTGTATATTATCCAGTGAATGCTACAGGGACACTATAAGTTCATAGGTAAGGAGGTGTGTTAACAAACAATATTATGATTTAATTTATGCTTATTGTTGGCAAGAATACTTTAATGGTGTAAAGGACTTTAAACGGTACAACTTATTCAAATTTAAATGAGTGATTTTTTTTCATTTATTATCTGTAAATATAATCATCAAGTGTTGTCATATCCACAAAGTAAATTCTTTGATAGGCAATATTCATATGCCAAAATAATCGTAAAGGGGCTGAGCATTTATTGGGGACATTTATGAGTTCAGAAATGTGGGTCATGAATTGGGATATAAAAATGTATTGGAGCATGTATGTCAACTACATTAGATTTATTCCCTTAGAAATACAACTGTTGCATCTATTTGTAGCATTTGTTAAGTTTTTTTTTCCTATGATATTTGACATCATTTTAGATATTAAATTTTTGAATGTTTGTCCAGCCTGGCTGGCTGTTTTTTCTTAACCTAATACCACTTTTGATCAAATAATTGTTACTTCAATTTTCTTTTAATATTTTAGTTTGTTTTTTGTGTGTGTGATTTTGGAAATAATTTTGTTTTCTTATTTCCTTTTGTTTAAATTTTTGTTTTTCCCCAGAGTATTATTGAAAATTCAAATCAAAGCTGGTCAGGTGATGAACTGCCTCATATTTTTGGAAATTTCACTGCTCAAGATATAAAAGAAAGAATACTCCACCTTCATGAGGTACTGCTAGAAATTTATATAAACCTCTGTTGAGGTTAATTCAAACTCGATGTGTATTCCATATAAGTGCATTCTGATATTAGTTTTAAAAGGTGAATGGAAGAAAGAATATTTAGATAAAATATTACATCAATTTGCATTGATATTGAAGTACTGTATATGATAGGTTTTCAAATTTGTTTAACATTATTACTGAATTATTATAATGCAATTATTGTACAATAAAATTTGGGGAAGTGGAATAAAAGTTTCACTAAAATGTTAATATTTTAATGTTCAAGTATATACATTACTTCTTCTCTGTAATGCTTTCAGTTTAGATGTGCCTGCAGCATATTTCTCAATTTTGTAGATGGTAGATAAGTGATACAACCTTGTGAGACTGTTTACATACTTGATGGTATTTGCTGGTGTGACGGCATCCATTGTCAGAAAGGTTGAAAGCAGGTGAACCTAAAGTTGAAATGTCTGATGAACTTGATGTTTCTGGTGGAACTTTGAGAGGCTGGATGAAGGATAATGTGAAATTGTTTGAATTTGTAGACAAAGTGTGCTTTATCGAGGGACTGAACAGGAAGAAAACTCACCTGACAGTACATCACTGGATGAAGAACAACTGCCACCAACAAGTGCCATTAACATTGCTAACCTGCACAAAGCATCATTTTGGTTTAAAGCTCATGACATTTCAGAAATTAATCTTTTGAAGTTTCTGCACTTGAAGAGCCCATAAGTACTGCAGACAAACTTAGAAAAAATAAATTAAACTGCTGAAAATTGAGTAATTTTTTTTCTAACGTCTAGTTTTGTATGTAAAGTGTTATATTGGTACTTCATTATGACACTGATGTCTCTTGATACCTACATTATAGCGAGGAAATGTTTTACAAAACCATTTTTCTCAAATACAAATAATGTAGTTCAAATGAAATTGTCATTAATTATTTTGATTTTTATCCAATTATTGCCTGATAAATAAAAACAAATTTAAATTTAATTCTTATTCTGAGTAGTCTCCTCTTAGATTTTTAGAAATATATTGATTCAGCTTCATGAATATACTGCAAACCTAATGTGAACATACTGATTAAATCATTGCATCTGCCTACTTCTAATGAATGGTTAAAATAAAAGCATTGTAAATTTAGTTTTAGAAACACTTTTGACAAAGAATTTTTGTTTCGATGCCATCTTTCCTTGAAATTTGGTTTATAGTTGGGCAACATCTGTAATTTTTATGATAGGCTTAAATGAATCCTGCTTCTGACTAAATTACTAGGCTTATATTAATATTTGGTTTTTTGTGATTTATAATCCAAACATTGTATATTGGATACTTGTTAAGAACTATTTCTGAACATCAATCTTTTTCTCAGCTAGATTTGTAGAATCTTACAAGTTTTTCTTTTACTTTTTAATGGCCATATTAAAAATGAAAGTATAATGTTTTGAAAAATATATAAAGTATTTAATTTATTAAAAGTGCTTCATTAAAACTAAGAAAAAGGAACTACTATAAATTTAAGTATTTTTTTATCATTATTTTTATTTATGAAAGATTAGGGTATTCATTTAGAAAATGAGCACACATTTAGATTCAATTTAACATTAGTTTGAAAAATAATATCTCTTAGATGAATAAAAAGCTTTCTTTCTTGTTAGTTTTTTTTAACTAAATTATCATAACTTTTAAAATTGCTTGATTTTTAAAAGAGAAATCTGTTACAGTAAGATTGTGGAACTGGTGATTTCATGAAATTCCTGAAGTCCCTGAGTGAGACCAATGATTTGAATTTTTTGCAGGACTTTGAATATTTTTTACATTTTGAGTAAACTGCATATTGTTTTATTTTTAAAGAAATAATTATGAGTCTTGAATCCTATATGTTGGTTTACAGAGAATAAACTACTATATTTTACCAGCCTAAGAAGAATCTTTTTCTGTTAATTCTGTTAAGAATTTTGTGATGATTTCAGAGTCTGTTTTTGTTTGTTTGTTTCTTTATTATTATGTTGTTTTACAGATCTCTAAGCATCTCAGGAAGCAGCGATTTAACAATGGAGCACTTCGACTGGACCAGGTTAAATTACAGTGGAAACTGGACCCAGAAACTGGCCTGCCTCAAGGGTTTTCTGTGTATGAACACACAGACAGCAACAGGTATGGAAATAACTTAGCTCTTCCAATGGTAAGTTTACTTGAAGAGATTTTATGCATGTAAACAAATGCTGAGTCTGTCTAAATTATAAAATGTATGAATGTCTTTCAAACAATGTGTCCTCTTATAATTTGGAAAAAAAAAAACCTGATTGTTTTATGACAGACTTATTGAAGAATTGATGCTGTTAGCAAACATGGCAGTTGCACAAAAGATCTATAAAAGCTTCCAGGGTAAAGCTTTACTCCGGCAACACTCTTCACCACAGACAAAAATGGCAGAGAACCTTGTAAGTTTGCTTATAAATAATCATGCTAAGATTCTTTATTCCTTTATTTTCTACATTTCTTCAAACTAAATTTGTTAATTTGAGTAATTGCAAACTGAGTACTACAGATGGTTTGATCTGAAGCTTTTTAAAATCCTGTTCATTAGAAATTATGATTTAAAAGAGAAAATATCCAACAAATCATGTTGCCTTTAAACTTTCACTAAATGGCTCATTTTATCAAGGCATAGCTGTTATGTTGTGACTTTTCCTGGAATATATGAGGGACATTCAAGTGAAACCCAGCTGGAATAGCATCACCATAATTATATTCAACTCTCCTTCCCTGCATTTCATTTGAGCATTCATATTTTTTAAAAAAAAAAGTTTTTTTTTTAAAAAAATTAGTCAAATATTTTTAATTTTAGTTTGTAACAGGGATTATTAAAAAGATTTTTTTTAGAAAATTGATTTTATCAAAGAACTTTTGATAAGTTCTGTTTTTTAACATGTTAAGCATTCCAGAAGATATTGGAACTATTGTAAAGTATCTTCCAATTTTCACAGAAAAATTTGTGTTATTTTAATGCTAATTCCAGAAAGAAATGTGTGCTACACTTGGACTAAATCTTGATGTATCAAGTGCTGGAGCAATACAAGTAAGCTTGCTGGCTATCTTCTTCTGTGCTGGAAGTTATTGGCAGTAAGACGTGAAGTAAGGCTACAGTGTCTTAAATGTTCTGATAATTAAAACAGTTTTAGATACTAGGGACATGAAAAAAAAGAAAAGAAAAGAAAAAGTATTTCCTATTAAATATTGATGAAATCTTTAAAAAATACTATAGAATGTGCTCAGTACAGTTGGCTCTCGTTATTCGCAGTTTTATTTCAGTATCGTGAGAAGCATCACTATCCCTGTCTGCAGATGCCCAGTGGCACATCTCAAGGATGTAAGGCTGAATTGATCGTGATAGACAGGTTACTGTGAGAGCAGTTCAGAACAGAATGGAGTGGAATAAAATTACCTTCTGTGGGGCCTTTATTTACGATAAGCAATACAAATAATGGTAACAAATAAAAACCTGGACAATTGGGTTGGTCAGAACGCATTTGAATGGGTATCAGAGGCACACACCACCAAACAGACTCACAAAACCAAAGGACCAAGACACACAATTTTGTGACAAGAGATTATATGTGCGTGGAACAGTGTAAGAAGAGGCTGAAGGGTGGTGATAAGTCACGACTTCGGCAGATGTGGGACCATGAGCAATGTCAATCTATCGGCACCTATTTTCCAACCCAGATGTCTGACTAGTGGCTACTTGAAGCGGGCACGACTAATACAACCCCTGCTTATAATGAGGGTCAACTGTAGTATAAAAATAAAGATAGGTTATCAGACATTTCTCAGTGGATAATAGGAACTTATGTTTACATATTCACATACTTTAGGTGAAAAAAACATACATACATTGAACTTGGAGCCAGGAATTAATAAAAGTCATGGTTTGTGATAACATACTGAAATTTTTTTAGTGATAAAAATTGGCAGAATTTATTAATGAGTGCTAGAAACCAGAAGCTTTGCCTTTTTTCAGTCAGCCAAATGTGTTAGTGGTCATTTGGAGGCATATAATGAGTTGTTAACTATGTTTGCTATAAACAGCACCTTTGTGAAAAATCTTTACATTCCAACAAGAGCAAGAATCCATACACAAGTCCATTTCTGTTCTCAAACATCACCCTTTTGTTGTTTGAGATGCTGTAGCCATTGAAGCCACCTACTTATCTATCGATATTCTAGACTGTTTAATTATGGCAGCTACAAAAAAAAGGAAGATGTAACACCATAAGTGCTACTCTTTTGGGTCCTGCAGTGCACTGAACATTTTCTACAGTTTTTGTCATTTAGGTGTTGGTGTGTCATTCACTGATATCACAAGGGAGCCAACCCTGATGAGAGACAGCATAGTGAAGCAGTTTAAATGTCGGAGGAAACCAGGGTGCCCAAAGGAACCTGTAAAGTTTCCAAACAAGAATTAAATCAATCCAGTTCAAGGAGTTTGCTGGGTGGACAAATTCAGACTTACACCATCAAAAGAAGTCTTGCAGAAATTATTTGTTAAAAAAGAGATACAAGAAAAAATACCTGAGTTCTACTCTAAATAATTTCATCAAAACATTGAGAATTCCAGGAAAGCAAATACCATCTTTGATTCTGATCTGTGCCAACCAGGTCTTGTGAGATTTATCACCTGGAAAACTTGCAGCACTAATTAGTTTGTTCAC